>JANTQB010000054.1:81457-126751 GCA_032988175.1 Myotisia sp. PD_48 | reverse complement strand
TCTGTCTAGATACTAATCCCCAGCACCACGTAGAGGTGCCTGCCCATGCTGGGGATTAATAAATACATTGGAGATGTGTATATCACGTGAACATAGCTTGGCGTTGCAGGACAATTTCTTAATGAGCCAAAAAAAAAAAAGCTTCAATTCCAACAAATTCGGTGAATAATTCAATCACGGAGTTCAAAAATGCGGCGTTCGGGGCGCTTGTTAAGGCAATTAGAGGCAGTGGCTCTGCACGCGCCCAATTTTCGATACGTCTGCACAAAATGTCGCGGACAATCCCTCCCAGTCACTCGACAAATCACCTCTAGCTTGACACTGAGCCGGCACTATTCGTCAAACAACCTTCCATTCTCCGAGAAAGTACGCCGAAAACTATGGGGAACCGACAATCCTCCTGGTCTAGAAAACCCATATGGCGACGATAGTGTTATCGACAAAAAGATTCGCGAATCTGAAGGACATCAAGCGCAACATCTGAACGAACCACTGGGGCCCGAGACGCAGGAACTTCAAGCAGAGGAACCGCAGCCAGTCAATGCGGATGCAATGGCCGACTACGTCCCTGCGTCAACTTGGGACGGTTTAGAGCATGTTGGATCTTTGGGAGAATGGTGGGAAAAGCCTCCAGCTGAAAATGATCAATTCGTTGCGTGAGTCCCCTTCCCCCTTTGATACTAGAGAAATAGAGCTAGGACAGCACTAAATAGTTTGATGGTATTTTTTTAGATTCATGCATAGAGACAAGGTTACGGCTGACGACGGGATTCTAACCATCTTACACCAAGTGATGGTCGAACTAAATATCCTAAAGGAGCTCAATTTACCTCTCGAATCATGCTGCCAGGTACTTGAACATGAGCCTCAAATATTAGATCTTATTAGCCGTGTTCAAGTAATCCCATCGAGTACTCCGACTGAGTCGCCGAAGCTTATTTTCCCAAGCGAAGATGCCAAATTACGGCTTTTCCGTGAACTTCAGGAGCCTACTGGACTTGATGAGGTGGAGACCGAATCGGTCCAAAATACTGGAGATGAAACCGAGTTAGACACCAAGATCAGTCAGCCAGACAATAAAGAATTTTTAAAAATTGGCTTTGAATCCCCCGATTTCAAGTTTGCAGTATGTTCTATCTAGCTTGTCTTGTCTGTGGATGAATAAATCTTTTGGATGTTTTCGCTAACGATGTTATTATCATAGTATCTTAAAAGAGCGAGCCAATTAACGGGACATCGGATCCTGGACCTCGAGCTCGCGTCGATATCTAACCCCTCGTCTGTTTTCAAAGCCTTTTCCCATTCTGCGAAACCCAAACCAAAAAAACTGGCTGACCAACTTATCGCCGAAGGGCTGTTTGATGGTTTGGCTAATGTTAAGATCTTTGATCGAAGGCAAACACCAATCGATAAAGAGAAGGAAGTAGGCCGATGGAAGGTTATCGAGGAGGAACTTACCAAGAGAGGACTTCCTGTCACAGGCCGCGGCTCTCCATGATTAAACAAACACTCCTTAAGAGCCCTCGATTGCCCAATCCAGGGTCAATTTAATGTAACAATAAATTCTCTTATTTACAAAGTTCAGCCTTGGTCTGTAAATTTAGTTGATTATAGCAGTGGTATCTGATCAGTTTGCTACGGAAGTTAATCTATGTTCATGTTGTTCGTACTTCGAAATACCCCTATATTGATCGGTGTGAAACTGCAAACCGGCCAAATGGTGCTTTCTCTCTGCTGGTTTCCCGCTTTCGAAAGGCTGTGTCTTGCCAATCTTCCCAATCCATGCAGTTTCATACTATTCCGGGTTTTTGAACCAGGTTGCCGTAAAGCGTATTTTTGCTGTGAATGTTGAAAAGTTAGGGATTCCCCTCGCTAACACCCAACAAAAACTTGGCCACCTGTAAATGTATTAGACAAGAATTTCTTGTCAAAAGTGCAGTCTCCCGATACTATTCTGCTCAGCCGGACTGAACAAAAAGCCCACTCTGCTCTACGGGTTGCGTTGAGAAAACGCAAGCACCGAAACAAGCTAATGGCGCTCACAACGTGAGAGTTGATGTGAAGGATCAGCTCGATCCAGTATGGTTGGAGTGTACATGCCTATCCAATCGAGAAGCCTCGGGTCATGAAATCTGCTTTCTGTTTTTCGTTTCCGGATTTCGATGACGTAAATAGAGCCTTGAGGGAGTCGCTAGTAGTGGACACTTTGGCGCGTTTTCGCCGTTCGTTTTGCTCTTCAAGTACACGAGCTGTCAACATCGCTGTGGAAGCATTTTTGATGCCTGAAAATGCAGAACTAGGGATCGGAGTGGAAGTTTTGCACTGTGGTCCAGGTGCTGTAGGTTGGCGGGCATTCTCTTCGCCGTCGACCAGGGTGCTTTGCTCTAGGCGCTGCTTCTTTCTCTTTTTGCTTGAACCAGGGAGCTTTTTCAAAGAATGAGTAAGGCCTCGGCTAGATAGAACCTCGATACGGGATAATAAACGTGTCTTCTCAGCCTCTTTTATCGGGAGGATAGGGATAACGTTATCGGGCTCGTACGACTCGTTGCACTACAAGGACATAGGATATCAGCATCAGTTTCGAGTCAACATGGGAAAAAAGACATATCAAACTAGAATGAACATACCTGTAAGCACTGATCGGACTTCATCTCCCGGATAGCTTCCTCAGAAAATACGTGGCCACAGGGAACAAGGTAAACACATTTCACTTTGGGTCCAATTTCCTTGTGAGTGACAGGACAAATCCACTGAGATTTATACTTCTCATTCGGTTCTTCGTCAGACCCCCGGACCTCAAATTTAAGTTCGACAATATCACGCAATGACTTAACTCGTCCTCTTAAAACCTCATCACACTCAGCTTTGTGGGCGAGCCCATCGTCGTCCCCAGGCAGAAGATACTGTAAAATTGCATCTTTGTTGTATAAATTTCCGGTGCCATCCGATACTATAGGCAAAAGAAGTTTCTTGAGAGATAACGGACAGGTAGACCAGAAATATTCGAGCTGCTCGCGCTGCGCTTCCTTCACTTCGGTGGTATTGGGATTGCGGGCAGCTTCTCTCACAAGCTCCCTTCGGGTTGGGATGCTATCAAATGTTAGTAAAACAGCTCATAGGATCATCAGTATCCTCCAACACTCACCTTCCTCCGTCATTACCCATATTTAACAGTAATACGAGTCTATATTATTGAGTACCCGTGCATGTCTCCTTTGTTCAAAATGAATTATTCAAGGGTGAAGAAGTGGCGGGAAGGGCTTTTGCCACGTGACAGGAAGCTCCAATCCTGTTAACTAAACGTTAACTCAAGAGTGTGTGAGACGGAGTAAACAAATAGCAATAAGCGTCTTGTAGGCGGAAACGTGTCCAGTTGCAAATTCATTTTATTCCTTGTATTCAACTTACCATCCGTCGCTGAGCAATCCAAGCAGCGCATGGCGCTGACAAAATGACGAGAGGCCTTCAGCTATTCTGGTGCTTCGCGCTCGCCTTGAGTTCGACACAGTATGTCACAGCAGAGCGAGGAGGGTCTCGCCCACGAGGAGTAGGACCGGAGTGTTAGTTCCTATCCCCGTTAACCTATACTTCTATCAATTGTGTGATCCTGTTTATTAATGGTGGTGCAGTTGTTAAATTCTTCAGGGATGCCTCGACATTCTCCTGCATCTCGAATCCCTCCATTAAGATCCCGTTTTCAGCAGTAAATGATGATTACTGTGACTGCCCAGATGGAAGTGATGAACCGGGAACCTCGGCGTGCTCGTACATCTCGCCTTATTCACCATCGTTTTCGTCCGACCCTGGAGATGAACAATCAAATCGTACCCTAGCTCTCCCAGGGTTTCACTGCAAGAACAAGGGAAATTATCCTCTTTACATTCCGTTCCAGCGGGTTAATGATGGCGTTTGTGATTATGATATATGCTGTGATGGCAGTGACGAGTGGGCACAGGTGGGTGGCTTGAAGTGTGAGAATAAGTGCAAGGAAATTGGCAAGAAATTGAAACAGGGGGAAGATCAACGGCAGAAGTCCTACGCTGCAGCACTGCGAAAACGCCAGGAGCTGGTGAACAAAGCCGCTAGGATTGAGAATGAAGTACAGAATCAGATCACGGCCCTTGAAGTCGAGATACAAACATCTGAAGCCAAAGTCAATGATCTGAAGGAGGAGCTGAATGTCGTTCGAGCACAACATAGAGGCCAATCAGCCAAAGCCAACAAGGCAGGTAAGCTTCATGAACTGCTCGAGCTTGCTAAGACAAGGACGGATACTCTACGAGAAGCCCTTTCAGATGTTCGAAGGGATCGAGATGAACAGCTCAATCGGATAGACCAGCTAGAAGGGATACTTTTGGCCTTTAAAGAGGAGTACAATCCCAATTTCAACGATGAAGGCGTGAAGCGTGCCGTTCGTAGCTGGGAAGACTACGTTGCACGACAAGACCAGAACGGAAATACCAACTCTGATTCCATCAATATCGACGAGGTCCTGAATGCAGATCTTGATGAACCGTTCTTGAATGCTGAGCGGTGGGAAGAAGGAGAAACCGAAATCAGTTTTGGTGAGTGGTTTCAATCTACACCTGCATCTATACTTTACTTTCTTTCTCCTTTTATGCTCATGCGTCAAGTATGCCAGTGTACAAAATTGCCAAACTCTTCCCAGCGTCACTTGTGGATTACATCGAAGATAAGATTTCTCAGCTTCGAACAACATTGGTGTCCAATGGCCTTCTGGCCCGACCATCGGACGATTCCGAGTCTGCAGAACCACGCCCAGTACAAACAGCCCGTGAAAACCTTTCGGCCGCAGAGTCTGGTCTCGAGTCGACAAGAAACAGGATCCGCCAACTCCAGAACGAGCTTCAAGGCGATTTCGGTGTCGATTCTGTACTCCGTGCTTTGAAAGGCGAGTGTGTTACAAGGGAGTCTGGAGAATACATATACGAGCTCTGCTGGATGGACCAGACCAAACAGAAATCCAAAAAAGGACGTGGAGATACCAATATGGGGAATTTCGAAAAGATTGGCTCGATAATTGTGGATGAAGCGACTTCTTCCGGGCATGTACGCCAAAAGGAGAAGGTAACTTTGGAGTATTCCAATGGCCAGGGATGCTGGAATGGACCAGCTCGCTCGACAAAAGTGATTCTGGAGTGTGGTGAGAACAATGAGATCACTAAGGTCACAGAAGATGAGAAGTGTGTCTATTCAATGTTTGTGACTACACCCGTTGCCTGCACTTCTATCACAAGGATCAAGAGTCAGGATGGTGGAAGAGATGAGCTATAACCCTACATCCTTAGGGATGGAAGAATTTGGTACATTTCTGGGACTATTTATTCACCTTGAGATTGTCTTAAAAAAAAAAAACTGCATAGCATGCGCAGAAAGTTTCGCAATTATAGTGAAATAAATTCAATTGTTCAATGTAACTAGCTTGCAGACCATTAAGATCTCTTTTTTTGGAGTCTGTTTTCTTTTTCTCGTAATAAGCCAAAAAAAGATCTCTTATCTCATTGTCCGATTGAAGGAGTGGCGATACCGGCACAACGAAGAGCTAAACAAAGAAAAACAAAAAATCATGAATACAAATTTGACTAGAGAATGAAAAGGTTTGCCAGGTTTTTCGTGCTTCTGGCTCTAGCCCTTCTCCCTTCCTGGTGGTTCCCCTTGGGCATCGAATCGTAAGTATAGAAGAGGCGGGTGCTTTGCCGTGTCATTGAAGACTCGAAATTGGATTTATGTTGAACTTGCGTGTAAAGTCAAGTCGGTGGCTGCAACATGGAGGGGGAGTGGCGTGACACCAAGAAAGGAGTTGGCAGCAGGACTTCAGCTTAATGCTATGGTAATAAAATTAACCAGTTAGTTAGGGTCAGCTTCACGGGTTTCAAGATATGGTGAAGGCGTGAAAGCCACGGCCAAACGTACGCTGCATTTGGTGCAAGCACAGGTGTTGCAGTTGCCGCTGCAGCAGGTACAGGCACAGTCAGTCATTTTTGAGGTAGGGTATTAACCGCGTGGGCTGATGTCTTGGAAAGTAGAGAGATGGGTATTTCAGGCTTCTGTTAGATATTCGATGAGGTCGTTGGAGGATGAGGAAGGAAGAGAGCAGAAAAGACCAAGATGTTGGAAATTAAGCCCTTTTTATACACACATATCTTGCTCTATTCTCCTTCCCACCCGTTCATCTCTCATCCAGCTCCCCCACTCGCCTGCATTCTATCAATCCTGGTGTAGGGAAAGCTCAGGCCGCTTCAAAGTGAATACGATAATGTGGGGGTCTCAAGGCACACCTCAATATCGTAAAAAGGAAGCAAGGAGCAAATCAGGGAATGAGTTAAACCCATGCCTTCCGAGCAATCCAGTTCGGAAGAGCATCTCATTGGAAGTCCCGTGGTCATGGAGACAAGACTGGGATAGAATGGAGTGAACTCCATCATCAACAAAGATGCAAGGCTGTATGGTCCTTGTCCCTAGGCTGCGGGATAAACATGCATGGACTAGAACGGGATGGTTTGTTGAAGTGCTGCTGTCCACATATGAGGCGTTTTCTCAGGGATTCTGGTAAGATACCCCAGATGGCCTTTGAGATATCATTGGTCTGTGTAGATGCCCCCCCTTGAAAGCGGATATCAAAGAAAAAGCGCGCGTGATGCGTTGGCAGATCCGATTGGGATCGATTTCTCGGTTCAGAGATATCGCTTGGGTTCGGAGGTTGGGTTCTGGCTCTGTCTATCCCGTTCCATGCATAGTCAACGATGCCGTGGAGTCTAAAGCCAAGGTTCAAGGCTTTTGCGGGGTGTGGTGGAATTGGCTCCCGCATCCTGGCTGGCTGTTCATGTGTTTTTTACGTTTCCGCTAGTTAAAGTAGTTAAATCTCCGGGCTTAACCACCAAAATTAAACATCCATGTCATCCCGTAATAGCAAGTGAGATTTTGGTTTGGTGCTGGGATAATACTGATATCATCATGAGGCCTACTATCCTCGGCTGTGTGGAGTTCGTTGCGATGTAATATCCTATTGATGGGTTTTGCAGAATCAAGTTTGACTAGTCAGAGATTAATCTAGTTACTTGGTTATTGACAGGCTCTCTACTGCACCTACAAAAGTTATCAGATCTTTAACTAACTTCCACTAACTTGATAACGAACCATATATAAACCTTGAAAGATGCATCTATCTGACATAATCTTGTGCTGATTGGATTAAGTCTAATAAACTAGTTAGTTATTCAAACCCCGAAAGATTCTTTGTGAGCCAGACAGACTCTATCCCTCTATTCTCTCTTCGATTCTTTGAGGCGTCGGAGTATGGGGCCGTAACTAAAATATAGAGGCCTGAACGCCTTTGGCTATAACCAGGATCTTTATTTAGTTAACTATCTCATAGGAAATCTGAACTGATTTACAGAGAGATATAGTGTATCGTACATTAGAACTCCATGATATGTTCAGGATATCTAACTACTCCGTACATAAACTCAAATGCCAGCATCCCACGTCCACAAAGCAGTGGCTATTTTTGCCAGCCTTCCAAGGGAAAATTTGAGGCTAAAGCGATTGACCCGCAAGTGCCATCAAACTATTAGTTAATAATGGGTGCCGAACATTTCCAAACCCAGCCGACTCCGTGGATGCATCCCCCACATTTGGCCCTTGCATTAATTACTTAGACTGGCAAACTACCAATTATAAACATTATATAGAAACCCCGGATGAAAAAAGAACCCCAGATGAACTTAATGAACGATTCGGATTTTGGAGTAAAGCGGGATGCCGCTTTTGATAAGACTCAAATATAGACAACCCAATTGAATCATTTCAATGCAGACTCCGTAATACTTCGAGCAAACATACATTTGCTTTGGTGCAATGGGATCGGTTTCCGCTAGCTTTCTAAGTATTATACGGAGTACTGGCACGCTTTGAACCTTTTTTTTTTTTTTGTTTTTGTTTAGCACTGCCGTCTTTACCCGCACGTTCGATTGCTTAACACCTATGGTTGTGTTTTTCGTCAGTTCATTTTCCCTCTCCAGTACAGTGGAGAACATGTGGGAAGTTGCCACACTTGCTGTTACGGCATTGGTTTATCGGAATGTCTATGAAGGAAGCTGAGAGAGGAAATCAAACATAAAACGTCATGCCTGAATTATTCTGCTATTTCTAAAAGATAGTCACCACCTCTGGGGCTCTTGTGTTGAAAACAACCAATATCAAACTTCCAAGTTTTTTTCTGTTTTTCTTTTCTTTTTCATAAAAAATTCCTTGCGATTCCTCCAACGGCAGCTAGGTATTAATCCAACATCGAGAGAGGTAAACGTAGGCGAGGTGAACGGAAAGAAAACGAGTGTCAAAACCGAAACTTCACCGCCGCCCCGGCGAGAAACGGGTGCCAGAACGTATGGACGCATGCATAGCTAGAATTATGTTTGCTTGTAGTTGCTTCATTCACAAAAAAAGAGAAGGCTGACTACTTCTGTGCTTTTTGCGGAAAGCGAACGGGGAACATCTAGCCTGACGAAGTATTGCATTTATTTCTATTCATTGCAACATGTCAATGTCGATTCAGGCCATACATAATGAATAAGAGACAGAGAGAGAGGGGAGGGGGGAAAGGGGGTATTCCTTACACAGGTGCAGGTTCCTTCACCGCATTTGCAACCTCCTTCGCAGTTACAGCCAGCTGTTGAAAAAAGGATGTCAGTTAGAAAGGAACGGTTTGTTTTGAGTGGAATGAATGACGTACGCATTTTTGCAGGATTTCGGAGATAGTATCAAAGGCAGAGGGCCAAGAAGGGTAGATAAAGCAAGTCTAGGTTATTGTAGTATTAGAAGTATTGCTCGAGTGTGATGGATGGGAAAGAAAGTCAAGAAGAGGGAAGATGGGGAAGATGGGGGCTATTTATGTTGCATCCCATGGCGGGGTAATAAGAAGATTCACTATTTATTTTTGTGTCTTCCGCGTCGGTTCTCACCTCCCTCTTCTCAGTCTTCATCATATTCTCCCTCTTCTCCAACCTATGACAAGGTTATACAACAGGTAACATTTACATGGCCTCCAATAGTATTAATCCTCTGTCCAAAACTAATCAAATCAGTCAACCAGGGACCTCTCCACCCACCCCTTAAAGAAAATTGAAAATCAACGACAACCACGGGCTTCAAAAGAAATTCCAACGCGCGAGCGGCGCAGAATTCAGTTCAAATCAACATGGAAGCGGGCTCCAATTCGTCCTCTCTGATTTATACCTGCTGGTTTGTTTTTTTGGGGGCACTAATTTGAGCGAATTATTATTAATATGTAATATATTTATCTCCTCGGCCGTCTCTTCGTCAGAAGATACGTTTGACCTGCCACGCCTCGAACGCCCACCGTATTTATAGCGTTTTCTTGCTGGAAAGTTCTTTTTGACTCGGTACACCGGAGGATTTATACGGCATGCTTGATGCAGAAAAAGGAAAACCTTCCTGTTGTGTCGTCGGTGGATACCGCGTAGCGGTGGAGAGAAAGAGGCATGTTTTCTCTCCGGCCTGCTTGTTCATCCTTCAACGGCCAGTGGCTGAGTTGAAGAGACTATTCACCAATAGCATAGTATCCATGGATTGGGGGTTGTTCAGACAGCGGTGTGACTTCCCATTTAAAGGCCCCTTGCACAGCTGATGCTAAACCCCCAGACAGCCTTCAGCCTGGAATAAAAACCGAATTGAGCAATGAATTGGCATCGATTAATTAACTGTTATGAGTATTGGTCCATAATCAGTGAATGAGAATCAATAACTATTCCTCCGTACGTCCAAACAGTACGAAGAAATTAACTTATTAATTAATAATAACTGTCAATCTAGTTATTTATCATTTCCGTATTAGGGAATCAGCAAAGAACTGGAAGGAGAAGATGCTCACATGACCACAATCTCCCCTATCTGGCTAGCGGAGGCTTGGCGCCGGGCGTCACTTGGGCGCCTGGTTACTGCCGCCTGCGACCGCTTCACTTTTTTAGGCCGAGCAAGGCACAAATCGCGACAGACTTCAACTTCAATTTCTACTTCTTTCCCCGTTCTCCCTCCTCCTGCAATCTCACTCCCACGCGAATGAGCATGTCGTTTCAATCGCAGGGCCTTTAGATCTACAGAAAACCTCACCTATAATGCCACAGCCGTTTGTCTTTCGCGGAAACCCTAATGGAGGAGGTCAGGGCCGCCGGGATGCCCATGATGGCTACAATAGACCTCCAAATCCGCACCATGAGTTCACATTTAGGTACTCTGCATCCACGCGACCGCTGCTGAGGACAAGGAGGGAGATGACCCCCGAGTTCCTGGGCTCCAATGACAAAGAACCGACTGCCAAGAAATTCATGTCCCTCGAAGACATTACTGACAGTGACGAAGCCGACATGGACGAATCTTCTGCCGACTCTGAGAGCTCGCAGCCCCCCCGTAAAAAGCGTGCTATTGGAGTCCAAGATGCTCCTCCACCACCAAGCGCACCCAAGTGGTCAAACCCTGACCCTTACACCGTTCTCCCACCGGAAGAAGAGCGACAGGGGAAAAAGAGGGATTTTGTAAAGCTGATACGTAAGGCTCGCATTGCGTCCACCACAAGGGCTGAGGAGGCCAACGACGCTGTTACTGCCAATGAAGATTTCATCTCTTTAGACGCAGGAAATATGCCGCCCGAAAATGCCCCAACTGGCCCAAGAGCCCTGGAGCTTGGCCGCAGTGACTCTGCCCTAGGAAATCGTAAACGAACCTATAACGATGAGATTGTGGCACCAGTAAGGAGGGGAGTGAAACCCCTCCGTTTCTTCAATGCAGATGGTTCGCTTCTCGACAGATGGAAGTCCCGTCTTGATCAAAATCCAGCCCCCTGGTTCAACCAACCAACCCGCCAAACCCACTTGGGAATGATGTGAGTGCACTTTTTGTTGCATTGATGATCGGTTGTTTCTGACCGGGAATAATAGGTTACATAACGAAGTCTTAGATTTTTACCACTGGGTCAAACCGATGCCTTATGAAGATCTTATCCGACGTGATCTTATATCAAGACTTCAAGCCCTTGTTGAAAAACGCTTTTTTGGCTGTAGACTATCTGCCTTTGGTTCTTTTGCTTCAGGCCTGTATCTACCTACTGCAGATATGGATCTTGTACTGCTCTCACGTCAGTACATGCAACAGGGTAGGAAATACCTCTGCCAGAAAGTTCGCGATATCTATAGTTTTGCCGAATTCATCAGGCAGTCGGGCATGGCTGTTTCTGGATCCATTGAAACCATTGCCCATGCTCGTGTACCCATCATAAAGTTCGTGGATGACCTAACTGGTCTCAAGGTGGATTTGTCTTTCGACAACAACAGTGGCTTGAGCGCCATTGAAACATTCGAATCATGGAAAAGAGAACATCCTGCTATGCCCGTCATAGTTTCCATAATCAAGCAGTTTCTTCTGCTTAGAGGTCTTAATGAAGTTCCTACAGGAGGGCTAGGCGGCTTCTCAATCATTTGTTTAGTGACAAGTATGCTCCAACATCTTCCACAAGGAGTTGGAGAGCCTAATTTTGGCAGTTTATTGATGGATTTCTTCGACTTCTATGGCTCCAAATTTAATTTTAGCTCCGTTGGCATACAATTTAACCCGCCTGGCTACTTCTACAAGGTTAGTCTAAACCACCAACCACCTTTATGGAATTGGGACTCAATTTTATGTATACGGCCACCTCTAACTTTGTACCAACATAGAAGACGCATGGGATATATCAGTCTGATAAAAAAAATAGACTTTCAATACGAGATCCTAACGACCCAGATAATGATATTTCTGGAGGAACCCAAGAAATACCTCGGATTTTCAGGGCCTTTGATGATGCTTATATCACCTTGAGGGATAATCTGAATCTGGCCGCTTATGGCCCGTCAACTGCAACAAATAGCTTTCTTGAGCCGATACTAGGAGCCGATTATGACAGCTATGCAATCCAGCGGTCGCGACTGGAGAAGGTTTTCAGAGAAGATCCAAGATTTTCTCACTACCATTTGCCATCTGGGCCGTATGGGTCGTCACCACCACCGCCTCCGCCCTCGTTATCACCTCCTCCACCACCTCCCGGTTTATCTTCAAAGGAGAAAACATCACTTGCAGCCCGAAGCTCATCTGAAGGTTTTGGGAAGAAAAAGCAGGCAGCCTTCGATCGCGCTGCCCGGCTTAGACGCCTCAGACCCGATATAGCGGAGAGTGTGCCCATGTTCGTTGATGTGGAACTGGCCGTGAAACTTGGTGGGTATGAGAATTCCACCCAAATGGACCGTGATCTAAGTGCCCGACTGAAGGAGCAAGACCTTCGGAATAAGCAAACCTCAACAGGTACCATGATGGGCGAAATTCGCGAGGGACTCGTTGTTTGATTACCAACCTCTCTTATCATTATCGACATCTTTATCATTTTATTTTATTTCATGGATTCTTTTATTTTATTGGCAACGCCCTGTTAATATTAACTGACCCGGGATATCACTACTGCTCCTCATGGGAAACACTTAAAACATGGTTAAAGAGGTAGTACATTATTATGTACTAGAAGACTCCAAGGAACCCGACAGCAAATGCGATAAACTAGAATTTTGCATTCAATCTGGTGGGCGCCTTTGTTGATAGTGGGGGGGTTGTGGTTTAATTTTTCTGGGCGTAAGGGCGTTAGCTAGTTGCATGGATTCAGTGTCTACGTTTCAATTGAATATGAAAATGCCAACTCAAGCACGTCGAAGAGTGGTTGAAAACATTCTACAAGAAATAGGCTCAAAGGGACATTCTATCTGGTTTAAACGTATCTCGTGGTATCGATGTCATCATGAGAGAAACCAAAAAAAAAAGGAAAACGCAACGAAGCAATTTGTATGCGGTACAGTTCACAGATTCTCCTGTGGTATGTGAAGAGGGTCTTCATTCCAACCCTTAGCATCGTAGTTATTGGGACAAGGTAGATTCACGAAATCCGGCGGGGGGCTGGGCCAGGTAAAGTCCACCCACTTGGTACCGAGGATCTTCCTAATGCCGGTGGGAAGAAGAAGATTTGGACCATGAGGCGCCTTAGATACAGCACAAGAATCCACGGTTGAAGCCGGGCGCTTAGGGGACTCAGATGACGCATCGGCAAGAATAGGAACAAGAAGAGAACGCCACACGCGAAGCGTCTCATCTAGCTCATCTAAATTGCTAACACCCATTACACTAGCCCCCAGTCTTCTACGGCGGGGGCTAGAAACAAGCTCGAGATCCAGATTGGGGTTAGGCTCGGAGGGCGTGGCAGGAAGCGGCAAGGAGAATGAGCCAGCGGGGGAGCCTTGGAGCAGCCAGTTTTCGAGAGCATAGCGAATAGCAACAACCTCGATTTTTTCACCTTGCTCGGCAGCCCAGTTACTGGCCTGGTGGATTGCGTCACGTAAGAGGTCTGGGGCCGGGTGAAAATCACCCATGTTGCCGATAGGTACGCCTCTTTGCCGCAATAGGCCCATACCCAAGGGAGATGCGTTGAGCACCATGTCGACGCCAGCCGCGCAGAATCGCGGCAAACCCTGAGTGGCTAGGAGGGTGTTTTGTAGGGTGAAATTGGCATAGGACATGACGATGTCGAGTGGCTCTCCTGTTTTATCGAGGATCATTTCGGCAAGAGAGCATAGGACGGGAATGGGGTACCCTGATATGCCGATATAGCGGATTGTATTCTCGGTGTCCCTAATCGTTCTCAGGGTCTGCACGGCGGATAAAACTTCGTCGGGGGTGACGAATTCAACATCATGGCAGTACACAACGTCAAGATATGTGGTATGCAGCCGAGAGAGACTGCGTTTGATACTCTTCCGAATCCAAGACGGAGAGTAGTCGAAGGAAGCGGAGGCCACTCGGCCTATTTTGGTGAGTAATCGGTATGAATGGCGAGGATAGTTGTCACGGACAAAGGGGGTGGATAGGGCATGACCCAGCAGAGACTCAGCCGGCCCATAGTAAGGAGAAGTATCAAAAGCGCGAACCCCGGCTTCTAGAGCACGATGGACTATGGCGGTGGTTGGGAGTGCATAAGGATCGGGATTGTATTGTGAGTTGAAAGTGGCTGTTCCTAGGATCAACGGGGGAAGGACTTCCGAGGGACGCGGGGAAAAGCCTCCCATTGCAACAGATAGTTATAAAATTATATGGATAGATAAGTATTGAAAGAAAGGGTCCGTTCGGGTATAACGAGGGAATATACTATATTCGGCGCATTTATCGGTGGCTCATAGGAGGGGTTAGGAGGGGGTTATTTGGCTATCATCGACGGAGATCGAATGGAAGACCGATGTTTGCATAATTGAGGACGTGATTAATATATCAGGTACTAGCCGCAGAGCCACGGGCAGATGGCGCCATGGGAACAGCCCTTGCCAGAAGCCTCGTCGTGGGCTCTCATCGCGGGGGAGATGAACTTTTTTCGTCCGTTTGAAAAGAATTAAGCTCTCTAAGCCCAATTTAAACGAACTCAATTGAGGCCAACAACACGTACCAGTCAACCCTAGTTCCAGTTTACTAGAGCCTATAAGCCTATGATACTATATTTCTTCCATCCGTCGCTAAATCTAATAACAAGTTGATTAATTAAAATATTTAAGTAGAACTTCTTGAATTTCGATTCAAAGAACGCTGATCACCTGACCTTATCTCGAATTTCCCTTTGCAGAAGGCGGTGGCTCGGGGCATAATTCACGCCAAGCCCGTTGGCCCAAAGAGGAAAAGCTCGAAAAAGCTCAAAAAGGAAAAGGAAGAAAACGAAAAAGAAGAAGAAGAAGTAGAAGAGACAAATCTCTCTCTCTCTCTCTTTCTCTTTATTATTTTTTAATACTTTATATATGTTCATTCCATAATCTCGGTTCCCGGAACACCCATTATAGCTTATTAATTATTTGAACACGATGTCGCGGTCCGCTGCTGATGCCACCCGGTTCACCGCGACAGGCCCGTATGCCTCCTCCAAGTCCTCCTCCCAAACTAAATGGGCAGATTCGACAGTTAGATCGTCACAGCCCCCTCATGGACAGGAAACAGCCAAAGAGAAGGTGGAACGGCTGCGCGCCCAGGCCCGCGCCAATCGAATTGCCAAATCTCTATCCCCAGTCGACCGA
Source organism: Myotisia sp. PD_48 (assembly GCA_032988175.1). Classification (NCBI taxonomy): domain Eukaryota; kingdom Fungi; phylum Ascomycota; class Eurotiomycetes; order Onygenales; genus Myotisia; species Myotisia sp. PD_48. The sequence goes on along the minus strand of JANTQB010000054.1, from coordinate 111,593 downwards.
TTAATCAACAGTGGAAGATCGTGGGCTGATCGCCTTCATCGGATAGCAGTCTTTTCTTTTCTCACTGCCTCTGGTATGCGGCCCAATTCAGATTAAAAAAGAAACAAAGAAATGATCCAAAAACGAGGAGTATTCATTTGCTCTTGCTGATTGACTTTTTTTCTTCAACAAAAGGTATCGCCGGAGCCCTCACCATATATTCCATGACATCCGTGGTTCTACACAATCGACGACAGCAAGTACTTTGGATTGATAAACAATTAGAACTGCTGGTGGAAGCAAAAAAGGCCTATGTAGCAGGAACAGCCACCTCGGAACAGTTGCGAATGTTGGAGAAGGAAAAGCTTGCCGAGCTGGATAAGCAGAGGAGGGACGAATTGAAGAAACAGACCACCTTGTACAAGGCCCGAAGCTGGCTCTTTGGCGCTGGAGAATCCGAGAAGAGCGACAATGCCAGTAAACTACCCGAAACCCCTCTGGAGTCTACACACTCTCCAACCTTGTCTTCATCCTCATCCACATCCTCGCCCTCATTTCCATCTTCACCTTCATCTTCATCTCCCATATTATCGCAACTCCCCAATGATGCTATAAAAGTGAATTCAGAAAGCAAGACGACAGACTCACAAGATACTGGGTCGAACCAGGGATGGGTGAAATGGATAAAAGGCAAATAAATAAATTAGATCTCGTTGATTGTACTTTACTCGATTTTTTTACATTCTTTCTGTAAATATCTCTCTCCCCTTGTACAATATGATATTAATTATCGATTCTCTAGTTAATCCATGTACGGATATTTGGTTTTTTATAAAAATTTAAATGATGTTCCAAGGTGTTGGAATGCTAAGACCGCTAATTACCTATAGTTAGTCCCCTGCCTACACAGGTTAACTTTCTCTCTACTAGTTATCCCTCATCTATCTTTGTTTTCTCTGAGGTTCGTTTGCATTGCTACTCTTCTCATTCTTTAGCAACATTGCTTATATGGAGTCTCGTCCTGTTATCGTTTGATGAAGAAGGGAACTATCTCTTTTACCTGCTAATTAAAAGGTACGGTAGCTAGCTTCATGGTCAGTTGCTTCTGCATCCAATAACACAACTTATCTCTCTTCTTCCATACAAACTTACGACCTCCTGAAGCCTGGTCCCTCATACTTTGTGCTGGTTTCTGAATTCCCCTTTTTACCAGCTGATTATTCGCATTGTACAGGTAAAGCAATATCTATATAACTAGGTCATGTAGCCGCCTGCAACCTCGATATTCGATCCTACCAAGCACAACTACCTATCCAGATATACATATGTAATCCGTATAAATATCCATATATGCCGGAATGACTACCCCCCGTGCAGCCAGTGCTGAATTCCCAATTGAGCCCGACAGCACCGGCTCGGAGGGGAGCGATTCGGCCACTATCGACACTGATTACGCTTCCATCGCTTCTACTATCCCCAATTACGTCTATCAAAACGGCCGACGATATCACGGATTCAGTGCTGGAAATTATGTTAGGCTCCCTCCTTTGATATTAATACGTTCCATGCTTACTACCCGTTTCTTCTCTTTTTCTATAAACTCCAGCCCCTACCAAATGACGAGCGCGAGCAAGAACGGCTCGATTTTCTCCATCATGTCTTCCGATTAACCCTTGATGGGGAACTATGTTACACCAAGCTAGAAAACCCCTCCAGGATACTGGATGTTGGGACGGGAACAGGCATATGGGCCATGGAGAGCAGGTTACCCCCTGTCTCAAGACTATCGTCCCTCCCGGGATATCGAGGATAATTCTAATTCCGTGTGTGTGTGTTTACAGTGGCTGAAGCGTTCCCTTCCACAGAGGTAGTAGGAACAGACCTATCTCCAATCCAGCCCAATTGGTAGGGGATATTAGCCCGCGGATATATATTGTTTTATTTTGCTCATTTTGTTCGCATTTCTTGCAAACTCAAGTGTCTAATTGATCGAACCACTGTGTAGGTGCCCAGAAAATGTCAGCTTTATAGTCGATGATGCATTAAAGGATTGGGTTTTTCCCGAGTCTTCATTTGATTTCATCCATATCCGTGGATTAGGAGGGAGTATTCCGGACTGGCCGTTGTTGATGAGGCAATGCTATAGGTACTAACGCACGGATAAATTGCTTCCTTCCATATACCTTTTCATGGCTAATCCGTTGGTATAGTCGATTGAGGTCTGGAGGACAGATCGAGGTCTCCGAAGCACGCTACCACTTTTGCTGTGACGATGGAACAATGACTGAAGATTCCGTAACAAGACTTTGGACTGTACTGTTTCTCTCGCTCACACTTCCACTTTATTTTCTTCTGTCTATCTATCTTTGCTTTTCTTGTTATTAACTCTAGGCCCCTAGGATGAATTCCACCGTATCGCGCAACAGGCAGGATTCGAATTCGATATCTTCCCCAAGGTGGCAGGCTGGTTGCGGGATGCCGGGTTTACTGATGTTGATGAAGTGGAAAAGGTTGTGCCAGTAGGAACTTGGCCTAAGGATAAGAAACTTAAGGATAGAGGCCGATACTTCATCGCGCAATTCCTCAGCAACGGGCTTGAAACGTTTAGCACATCGCTACTCACTCGTGTCGGCGGCTGGTCTGCAGATGAGATGTGGAAATTATTGAATAGTGTGAGCGAGGAAGTCAAATCGAATAAACTGCATATTTATACCCATTTGTACGTTGGTCCTTTTTCTCCCGTCCCCCACAACCCAGCTTGGAACGCTTCTAACCGGATATCGGGGTTTGCGTTAGTTCGTTCGCTATTGCGAAGAAAGGAACATTGGAATAAGGAAGCCATTTAATGCCAGCTAACATAAGATGCCATTGCATTGTACCTTTTTTCATTTATTTATCAACCTGGAGGCGTTTTGTTTTTTTTGGTCTTTTTTTTTTTGCCTGGTTAGTTATTTGTAGAGTCATCATGTACAGACAGATATTGTACACAAGGGAGTGTTGAGTCTTCATTATAAGATTGATTGCTCTAAACCAAAAATGCCGTATTAACTAAGAGAATAAAGAAAAGAAAATCTTCACCAACAACTAACTATCATAGCAAGGAACACATGAGAAATAAGCAGTCATAATCATAGACAATCCAAACACAAATTTCAAACCAAAACGAAGGGCTTTCAAGGTTTCAACACAACCTTAGCTCCATGTCCGCTAGTGCAGGTTACGGTCAATAACTCGGTCCATGGATTTGAATCGTGCGACTCAATGCCTTTGAAATGCTGCATGATACGGATGGTGGTATAGGAGGCTTCCAACAAGGCGAATTGTTCTGTAGAAAATCAAAATTTTTATTTAGCCATCCAAGACTAACAAAGAAGGAATGGAAAAAACAAACTTACGGCCAAGACAAATTCGAGGTCCACCATTAAATGGTAGGTGTGCCCACCCAGGCCTCAAGCTATCCCATCTATCAGGATTAAATTCAGCTGCATCGGGACCATATATGTCCTCTCGACGATGCATACTATACGAGCTGTAAGAAACTACGGTGCCCTTAGGAACGAGGACAGGAGATGTCCCGTCTGGACCACCGCCTCGAGGGAGAACCGAGTCACGGATAGCAACGCGTCCGTTTCCAGGGACAACAGGCCACAATCGAAGAGCTATTGTTAATGAAATGTTAGCCCAATGATAAAATTTTTTTGTCTGCATATAAAGATCTATCTATATATAGTTTATGGAAGGAGGAAGAATAATAATAATTTACCTTCATTTAAACAATAGCGCAGATAAACCAAATTTTTGATCTCCTCAAATGAGGGCGCTCGGCCATTGAGATATGCGATTTCATCTTGCAACTTTGACCAGGCATCGGGGCGTTTAGACAGTATATTGAATAGATTGCTCAACAAACTGGCAGTGGTATCACGGCCAGCAAGGAGGATATTAAGAGCTTCTGCTCGGAGAATGGTGGGATCCTGAGTTTCCTTGACTAGTTCATGCAAGAAGACGTATCGATCGGTTGGAACTGCTAGTTTTTCACTTCGATACAAGTTGATGGCCTTGTCAACATAGTAATCAGCAAAGGAATGGATGGTAGCCTTCGCATTCCTATATGCCTTATTTTTGATAGCAAAGGGAACACCAAAACGGAGACTAGACCCAAGAGCTCCTGTGCAAAAGTTGAAGGAGTCGCCGAATGCCAAACCCTCAGGAGTGGTACCGGAGGTAGTGGTTGCCGTAGCAGCGACGGCCCTCATTGTGCCGGTTGAATCCACTTGGTATGACGGCAGGGTGTTCGCAGATTCGCCAAAAAGGAATTCTGTGGCGGAATCTAGAGTCAACGCGAAGAAGAGATCTTGTAGATCCACGACGTGGTTCTTTGGGATGGCTTCAATCAGATGCTGGACATGTTTCTCGAATAGTGGCAGGTCAGCCACTTGCGAGCGAGTGAAGCTCGGTCGCAGCATGGCTCTAGAGTGACCCCAATCCTCGCCATCTGTGGTGAATATGCCCTTCCCCAAGAGCGGTGTAAGCCAGTTCTTACGTCGGAGAGAGAGATTGAAGTCAGAGAAGCGAAGCGATAGGACGGTCTTGACGTTTTCTGGTTCGCATGTAATAATCACTATGAAAGGGTGGTAGCATCAAAGTTAGTATAAGTTACGAACTATAATAATTGACAAGTCAATTCAATAGCAGAACTTGCTATTCACTGACAAGATGTGCCCATTAACTTAGCCGAGTAAGTGTTGCCATATTTCTTGAAATGGTCCTCAGTCCCCTGCAAGAAGGTCTTCGACCTCTCACTCCTGAGGGCCGCGAAGGCAAACCCGAGTCCTAACACCGGATCGCGATCTGGGTAGGCTGGAATAGGCTTGCAACCATGTTCTCTGGAGAAATTTCGGTGTCTGATGGAGCGTGCAACGAAGTTGTATGCCTGATACAAGACAAATAACACTGAGGCCACGCCCAGGTACAAGGCAGTGTGCGAACGATTGGATTCTAGGAGTACCGCCATCTTTGTCCTCAACCCATTCCATAAACACTGACTGAAGGACAGTGCGAGGATATAGCCAGCTTGTTTATATTATCTATACTCTTTGGCCTGGAGAAGATCATGGGAAGGGGGAGAGGCGGCTGGCTGGCTGGCCAAGCAACACAGTCGTTTATGAAACTCAACCCAACCGGCTGTTTAACTCAGTTCAGTTCGGACATTATTATGATTATTACATGTGAAAGGGTGTCCTGGCCAGCGCATACTTTGGTACGTGGTGATGGCGCAGCGGGCTGAGTTGAAGCGTTGAGGCCACACCGCAATGTCAGAAACAAAGAAGGGGCCGAGGTCAGAGATGAAGTGAGTGAATCGAAGGGTCCTGTCTGTGATGCTTGGGTTTCGGCGAATCCGGGGGATATGGATCAAGGGCGTGGATAAGGTGGATCAAGGCCAACCAGTTGGGTTCTAGCCATTGCATGATGAATAAAATAAATAAATACCTTTTGAAGCTTTTGCTTTCTCTCTCTCTCATACACTCCCAGTATACGGGACGTGTGGAGAAAAAGAAGTAACTATTATGCGCCACAGAATCCGAGTATACGCCGAAAAAACGCAGCTGAGTTAAGAGACTAGATAAATAGGAATACACAACTCCGGATACAGAGCAGCAGAAGCAGTACAACGTATGGGAATGAAGCATGGTAAACAATGGGGATGGATCAAAAAATATCTATTACCAAACTCGAGGCTGCCCCCATTATACTCAGCTTGGATGCGGGGGAAGAAATAATGGATTGAGAAGAGAAAGGTGAAGCAAACAGAGAAGAACGGAAGAATATGCCTAACCATTAGCCAAACCAGGTAATGCGGATTTGGGATATAACATGCAACAAATGATAGGATGTATTCCCTGCTAAAACAGATGAATGATAATAAATAAATAAAAAATCAACAAGAATGGGAATGAAAAAAGTAGAGGGTCGAGAAAAAGAAAGAGAAAAGAGGAAAGAAAAAGTCGTTTCGGAAAACGCTTTCTTTCACTTATGTGGCTTTCACTCGCAGAGCTACCGATGCCATAAAAAAAACGCCAACCAATGCAACTCAAAGTAGGAAGCGGGGGGATTGTGGAAAAGGAGGGGGAACGGGCGGGGGTACCGGTTGCACATATGATAACAAATATGGGCCAGAGAACAAGCAGCCGCCATCCTATACAAAAAAGAAGTTTAAAAGGAAAAAAATAAAGTGGGTTGCAAAAGGGAGAATATAAAATAGGTAGCATCACAAATCGCCAGACAGAGCAGAAACATATACTGAATATATGTAAATGTATATCACGGGGAGAGGGGAAAGGACGGTTCCCAAATCCCCATATCCTTTGTGTCAATCCTATATTGTCCCAGGGACCGTTGATGAATAGCGCAAGTATTCTCGTCAAATGTACTGTTGAGACCCGATGATGAAATGCGAGTGAGCGAGGGAAAAAAAAGGGAGGAGAAAAACTACTAATTTCCGGCTGAAGGTGGTATCTCGTCTTCGGGTGTTGAGATCGCGACTGCAACGGCTGCACCGAAGATACCACTCTCTGATGCAGGGTCAAGCGAAATTAGAGATGTTGGAAGGGTTGCCGAATCCGAAACAGCAGGAGACAGAGGTCGCTGAGATTCATCATTGGATGTAAGCTGATTGAGGTAATCCTGACAGTGGTCTCGGAAGTTAGGATACTTGTTGATAACACTCCCATCGCAAGCGATGGCGACTTGTTGACTGGCCAAATCCTTGTCCTTCATGGTATTGATTTTCAGCGGCTCAGAATCATCCTGCTCAGATCCCGGCGACGACGGCAATATTACAGCTTCGGTCTTGTTTTTCAAGCACCAAAGACCATAAATCGCCGTAGAAAGGTAGGCAGCTGCCCGTTTAGAGATATCCTTGCTTACTTTCTGTAAGAAACGCATGTCCGCAACAGTGGGAGGGACGGGAAATTCGTGGTGCTTTTGGATGAATGTGGTGCTGATTTGGAATGAAGAAGATGTATCTCCCTCAATACATGATACAATAGCAGTATCAAAGGAGTACTGGTTTTGCATGGACGAAGGAAGCTGCCCGCCGAACAATCCGGCGGTCTGGACGGCATCTACGATGATCAATCGCAGAATTTCTCCAAGATAGCGTCCGGTGATCATGTATTCCAGTGGTTGATAGTCGGGTTTGATGTGATTACGGTTCAAATCGTCGTCCCAGCGTGTCAGGGGTAAAACGCCTCCGCCGAACATGCTAAGTTCTGTGTTGACAATGACATGGCTAGCCTGTGCAAACCATTCAGGAGATCTAATACCAAACTTCTTCTCCCCAATTGCGTGGATAGGAAAATGTATGGCGACATTGGTGCCCGTGCCCAAGATTAGGGACATGCGAGTTGAGGGGTCAGCGTATGCTCGAGAAAGAAGGGTTGCAGAGCTATCGTTGACGATTGCTTTTATGCTGACGTTAACGTTTCGTTTTCGGCAAGCTTCCATGATGAGTTCACTTAGGTCGTCACCCACAGTTCCCTCAGAGCATAAGAATCCTTTGCCCATCTTAATAACCTTTCCGCTGCGGATGGAGGTCTGGTCAATAGGGAATGACCACGATAACCCCATTGGTAGTGGCTCGGAGTTCATTCCATAGCCTTCCGTTCCTCGATCAAGCATCTCGCCGATCTTATACGCCATCCAGTCAAAGAATGCCTTGCCTTGAAGGGCTTTAACTTCTTCATCAATAGGGGACGAAGTCATACGAATGATTTTCATGGCCTCTTTCTGGCCAGAGAGTTGGACCAATGCTACTCGGAAGGTTGAACCGCCCACATCTAGAGCGAGAAAAGTGCCTTGCTCGTGGCCGGTGGGAAGCGTGTGGTTGAATGATGGAAGCATGCAGTAAGGATTCGTCTTTGCGCATGTGCTGAGCTGTGTACGGATCTGGTCTGCCATTCCCATCAAGTTCTTGGTTGTGAGATGGCCTGTAAATAGCTGGTGGATCTCCGTTGCAAATTCATCGAGAGAACGTCTCTGTCTTCGTCTCTTGCTAAACGAATGCTGTTTTTCCAAAGGCTGTGACCGAAAACGCGATGGCAGCCGTAATAGACGTTCGAGAATGCTCACAAAGTTCTGGAAGAAGTCGTGCAGTCGACGCACGACTTTGTCGAGGGTACCACCCATGGTTGGAAGACAATGAATGATCAGGAACAAACAACAAAGAGGAAGCTGGTCTAGTTTCCCAGGCAAGGCAGCTTGCTTGTTCTGTATAGTGTTGGTTTAAATATGCAACCACAATCTAACAAAGGCCAAGGCGATATATAGATATATATAAACGATTGACAAGACCTGGAGGCGACGCAGAGCACAGGTTTATAAATCGATCATCGGTCGATCAAACGCGACCGGTGGGAAGTAAAAAAACAGGGTCCCCCTAAATATGTCCGAATATGCACGAATAGTCTGAGCATGTACTATCCAAAGACGAAAGGGCAAAGGTAGAAAGTGATTGGTGTAGAGACAAACGAACTGCTCTGTCGGTGGTAGTGGAACGCAAGGCAAAGTGACTGCGTCGAGGTTATTGTAGCATGGAAGGGGAAGTGTGGACAGCGGAGGTTTTTGCGTGACGGTTTGAGGTCGGAGGGAAGGGCGGAAGGTGGGCTGGTAGGTGGTAGGCTTTTGGGGGGTTGTTTTAGCGGCTGCAGTGGTCGCAAAAGTGCTTGTACATGTACCACGTCGCAGTCACAGCTCCATATGGGGGAAGATGTACCATATACGGGGTAGAGGTTAAATGCACGGTCAAAAGCGACCACGATCACGGAGGGCCGAGGATTATTTTTAAGAGATTGGGGAAGATATCTGGCACGAGCAGGGGGCCAGCAGAAACGTATAGGGAGCTGCGCACACGACGAGCAGCGTTACAGGCGGAACGGATCCTCCGAGTCAAAATTGGGAGGTATATATGGGTTAGGTATCTGGCGGATAAGCCCTGGTTGGCAGTGTCTCCCACGCTCGATGCGATGCTATTCCTTGTTTGGCAACACTTTGAGCTTTATATTTTTTGCCCCCTTTGCTGAGCGGAGCCCGCTTGGTGGAAGCAACAGCAACGGCAGTAGTAATTGAAATGTAATGGGAGCACAACCACACAAATCATAAAAAAAATATACCCAAAACAACGAGCTCCAACCAGGAGCAAATGGTCGAAAAAGAAAAGAATGCTCGCCCAGAACGACGGGATTTGAGGGGGGCGAGGTGAGGGGAGAGACGAGAGGTCAAAAAATCTATTGAGAGGTGTCGTATATGGTACACAACCCGGTATAATGGAAGCAGGGAGGTAGGGACGAGTGTAACTCTTCCTGGAGTAGAGTGACTTCAAATCGTTGTACCTGCGCTGACGAATGATCCACCATGTTGTGAAATGGACGAATAATGCACAGCAAAAAAGAAAAGAAAAAATAAATATTAGTACTAATAGTCGTAGTTGTATTGGCAGTAGTAGTACGACATAAGACTCTGGTCTTGCTTATGTTGGTGCTGGGGGGCGACTGGAAGATTGAGAAGGGGGATGGAGGCGGGGGGAAGCGTGAGGTCGTAGCACTCTGGGGGGGCAAGTTTCTATCCAAGGAGGACCAGAGCCTAACTAACTGAAACGGTCGTACTATAAAGGCAACAGGCAATGCCACACACTCCCAGCGGCGAAATTGAGTACGACTGCTCCCCTGCCAATGGTGGTTGAGAAGGCAATCTCAGCGATCAGATAGATCGGCCAGTTTTGTTTGGGGGCAAACCCGGGAAGATGACAGCGGACAAGGACAACGACGACCACGAAGTGACCGCTGGACGACGTGCCTTGAGCTTGTAGCTACGCGGGGAGAGCGACGTTTTCGACATCACGCTGGCTGGCGCATGTCGCGTGCAGCAAGGCAGAGCAGGGGAGAGCAGGTGCAGATCACCGCCAAAGTAGGGCCAGTGCTGAGGACAGACACTACGCAGGCGCTGTGAACATGAGAGGAAAAGGGAGAGGACGAGGTGGAGAGGTGGCCGTCAAGGTGACATCGTGGTGGACACGGCGACAGTTTCATGGCGACGGTGGCAGCAAGGTGCCCCTAGTTTAGTAAACTAACGAGTTCGCGGTTTGTTCACCACTGTATGTAACATGCCTTAGGTAAGCTGTCGTTAGTTAACTCCCTGGGCTAATAACGAGGTACCTAGGTAGTTCGTTAGTTCTCGAGATTAATTCTCTCTGTCTATAGCAATGGAATGGATAATAAATCGGACATAATCATCCTCGGGTTAACTGCTAATTACGGCGTACGCAAACAAACGCCTCCCCATGGCAAAAGCTGGGGTTTAGCTGAGATTGCGATCGTTGGGTTGTGAGATCCTGCTGCTTGGCGAGTCGGGCGGACGAGATGATAATGTAACATGGAGTTACATCCTTCCCCCCCTCTAGGCTCCCTTGCGGAATACTCCGTCGTCTGACCGACTAACTTTGAAATATATTGGGACATTAATTTAAGCTCCTTCGAACAATTTGATTGACATGCATATTTGCATATTACGCAGCATGGAGAGACGGACATACACACCATAATACCGACCAACCTTCTTCACTAGATCCGGTCCAGCTTGACCATGCCTCGAAAAAAGCTTAGCGTTTCTCCGCAACTCTATCCTCGATCGTTAACTCACCTAGTGCAGCTCTAGAAACCGTAGCATATTCGTAGATAGGGTATTCTGGAAAGATGTACCAGAGAATATGCATGCGGGTACTCCGTACCTGAGGGGAAAAAGCCGCGTTGTGATATCCACTTTCGTGTCACTGTGAGGAAACCGCAAGATTCGTCAACTGGAAGATGCATCAAAATTTTTGCCCCTTGTCTCACTGGCTCTCTCCCTTTTATCCTGAGGATAGGATTCGATTGACCCTTGGGAACAGGGTTAGTGGTGAATAAACCCATATATAGGTATAATCTGTTCAACGTTTCTGTCAAGAGCTAGCGTGGGAGAGGACCAACTATCCGTTTTGTATCCTAAAACCATATAGGACTGAGAGTATATACACCATATAGATAAGGAGATGGGGTGGGAAATATATAATGGAATATAAAAGAGGCCGGAAAGAGAATCCAGCCTGCCTAGCACATCCAAGAAGAAACCAAAAATAAACAAGAAATAAAAAATAAATAGGAATAAGAATGAACCAACCAAAAAGAACAATCCTGAGCCCAATCTTCCGATACAATTGCTGTTGGGAATACAGAGACAGAAAGTTGAAGGGGAAGCGGAATAAGTAGTTATATATCAGAATCTGCCCTAGGAAACACTAGCGGCGAGACTTTAAAAACCGAAAATATATATGGCGGAAGAGGGTTGAGGGACAGAAAAAATGAATGGGGTAAATGTAGTGTGAAATATTACTCCAACGGAGCTGAGATGAAGCAAAAATCCGTTCAAAAATAATTCCAATGAAGTTGAAATAAAGCAAAAGGAGTTAAAAGGATTCATAAGAAAACAGAAAGGAGGGGTAAGGGGGAACAAAAGGAGAAAGGCTAATTTCCCTCTCCAGTAAAGTAGCGTTTGCTACGACTTCTTGCCGCTATGGCTTTGGGATCATCTGGTAGATTCGTATGATGTACAACGTGTGGCCTATAGACGGCATCTACAGGAGCCTGCCAGTCGTCTAGCCCCAGGGGAAAATATTCGTAGAGAAGGTCTGCGGTCTCATTAGGATTTATGATAGGTGGCGAGACCAAGGGGTTAACGCCTAGGTGGAATTGTTGAGTGGAAAACGGAAAGTTTTCACTGGGGTATGCTGGCAAGGAGCCGGGACTGGACTTCTTGCGAGTTTTTGTAGGTGGTTGGTCGAACGGCTCACGCCGTGAGTTGGTTCGGTTACTGTTGCCATCTTCTAAAGACCCTGCGAGCACCCCTACTGCGGACGTATTGTTGTTGTTTCCGTGAACGGTGACTGTCGAGTCGGCAGGACTCCGGTCTCCTTCGTCGAGCAAGGAAAGACTGATAGGTGCTATCGACGAACTGAGCCGTCTTTTCCTATCGGATTGGCGGGATATTTCAGGATTGGATTGGGCGTGGGTCATTAGAGCAGGGCTTGTGATTGTGGCGGCATTGGCGATAGCAGCGGATGTGAAGATATTTGTTGAGTGTGCGGTGACAGGAGCGGTTATATGAGACCAATCAGGCAAGGAGGCTGAGGGGGGATGTTGTAGCTGTAGCTGATGTTGTGTTTGCTGTTGATGCTGCTGCTGCTGGTGGTGAGCCTGTGGCGATGCGTTGCTCTCAGAGGGTGCTGTCTGGGCTTGATGATCCAGCTTACTGTCACCATCCAATTTCAAAGCCCGCGGTGCAGGAATGGAATCCTGAGGAGACTTGCTCCGCTTGGAGGCGGCTTGTTGTGAACGGGCATCGGCATGGCTGCGCGCAAGAGCAGCAGCGGCTTGGGTGTTCTTGCGAGAAGCAGCAGCGCTACCACTAAGGGGAAGATCCTTGCGAGTTTGGAAGTTGCGCGGACTTCTCCCTCGAACGATCACAGGACCCGAATGAGCCTCGCAGATGGGTATCTTGGCTCCGGTTGAAAGAGTGGCGACAATCTTCAGCCTCACGACGAAATGCTGTTGGAGTTCCTTACGCCTGCCGTTGTTTGCGGTCGCAATTCGGAATTGAAGTCGTTTCCATGCAATAGGGAATGTAGCGTAATCAGAATCCATATCTTGGCCAGCCATAGTATCCAGTGGTACTGGAGGTGGCTCCTTTTCCGTCTTATCTTCTGGTTGGCCTGTAGCGTTAGCAGCAGGAGTCTTCCAAGGGACTGATATGATCTTGACAGGGTTTCCCTCGACTGATTCAGTGGCGGAGACGGTTAATTCCTGAGCGAGTATAGGGATGCGATCGCCCTGCTCGGTCATGATGTATCTTAATGTTCGCGGGAGAGTGACGGAACCAGTGATTTGAAACAAATTTCTTCGATAACATGTCAGTTCAGCGATTGGAGGAGGCCCACTAGGCTCGCCAGTGGGTGATGTGGTCCAGGGGGACTCTGCGAGAAAGAACATTCCATGTAGCTGGGCAGACATGGAGAGAGAGGTGCGGCGCACGGAGTAGTCGAGAAGGGTGAAGTTGTAGACGACATTGGAAAAGCCAAGTAGCTTGTTGTTATGATCTATAGAGGCATCTGCGGGCGGTTGATCAGGAGGGATGGCATCGAAGGTAGGTATTATGTCGGGGAAGGGATCGTCGAACTGGTTGCTGGAGTACCGTCGCAAAGGATGAGCGGACATTGGCGGTTGTGAGAAGCTCATGTCGTCACCACTGAGCAGAAAAAAGATTAGTAGGAAGTTAGGGAGTTGAGGATGCGATAGTAGGAATCGGAAGAAAGAGAGTATTTATTACCTGACAAATGTTTCATGGTCAAATGTTTGGTGAGGAGGGATATCAAGACCGGGCATGGCGTTGAGATAGTCCCCATTCTGCAGGTGGCTCATGGAGAGGGGGCTTGCCAGGTATGGCATGGCCATGGTATCAAAGCCATCCATGGTGAAGACAGATTCAAGCGATCGACAGAGATATTGAGTCTGGAAGTGATTGTAGTTGTGATTGTGAGACGTGAGTGAGTGATAAAGAGTGAGACAACAAGAGAGCGAGGTAGGAGATAGTAGACAGAGAGGGAGTGAGTGAGAGAGAGTGTGTGAGAGTGAGAGAGAGTGTTGTGAGAGTGAGAGAGAGAGAGAGAAAAGAGAGAGAGGAAGAGAGCGAGGGAAACTCTCGATCTACTGAATCATTCTGGGTTCTCTTCTTCTTCGTGTAGGAGCGGGTGGCGGCAGTGTGGGGGACAAATCCAGGATTGACGGAGGGAATGCGGAGAAAATCCCACTGATAAGCGAGTGATAATAGGGATATTAAGACAGGAAAGAGAAAGGAGTCTGTCGATGGGAATGAAAAGAGAATGAAGGGGCGGGTGGGGAGAAAAAGAGAGATGAAGACGAAGAAGAAGAAGAAGAAGAAGACGACGACGAAGACGACTAAGAAGAGAGTGTCCGGGGATAAGGAGGGAGATATAACTAATGGTTATGTAGAATAAGATTCCAAGTTAAATTATTCTTCCGGCACGTCGAGGAGCGAGTCTTTATTTGACCAACTAACTAGCTAGTTAACTAATTGGCTAGTTAACGTCTAATAATTATTTTCACGAACTAGCCTGCGAGAACAGACCTCTTCTTTATAACCTCCTCGTCTCGTCTCGTCCGTCTCGTGGGTTTGTCTGCTCTTCAGCTGATCCAACTTGTTGTCTCTTGGATATATTATATATACGCACTCTAGACCTTCCACATCGTGTGTCTGGCTCGTTCTTCTGTCATCGTCTATAATACCTTCACCTATAACTACATGCCTTCATGCTTGATTGACTCGGTAAAATCATTTCTAACTTCTCCCCCACAGCGAGCGCCATCTGGTGGGCCGGGGGGTGGGAAGGGATTGATTTCTCCCGCCGTTGTTGATCAATCACCCAACCAACCCTAACTTGCTAGCTAATAAACCACACTAACTGATCTCCTCAATGGTAACTAATCATCCCGCCAACCACACGGCGATGTCAGGGTAGCGTGGACGAACCCACCAGGCTCACCATTCGAAACCATTCGAAGGGACGGAAGCACAGCGTTAGTGTTTGGAATAGCTGTCAACACTCTCCAGATTCTCCTGATAAGACTCTGAAGGGCTTCTGAGACTCTCAAGTCAATCAAACTCTCAGACTCTCTTAGACCCGGCGGAAATGATAAGCAGGGAGTCCCATGGCAGATGAACCGGTTCCAAACGATCTCTGCTGCTGCATCTCTCAACTATCACTCTATATTCTCTCGCATACTTTCTCTGTCTCTTTCTCGCCCTCTCTCTCCCCCCATCGCCCTCCCTTTTCTTCTCCTCCACCCAGGAACCTTCCCTGTCCTGGCCCAACTCAAGGCTTCTCTTCCCCTTCTTCCCCCCCTCCCCCCCCCCTTGGCGCCTCTCACTACCCCCAAATCCCCGTTCCAACATGAAAGTATAACCCGCCCTGGGGCGAATTTTCTAGAATCATCAATCCTGCTTGGCCCCCCGGTCCAGCAGGGATCCATCCTAGAAGAACAAAGAAGGCAGAAGAAAACCAAGCTGGACAAACCCAAAAATAAACCAATTTTAAGACCTTGGATTGTCGTGAAAAACCTGTATGACCGGAAGGAGAAGGAGAATGTAGAAAATGAACAAGAAATCATCAGAATATTATTATTACGGAGTAGTTTATACTAAATCATAAAAAAGTAGATGATCCATCTGATGGAGATTGATTGTTGACTAGAGAAATTGAAACAGTTGATGATCCGCCAAAGAAGTATATCTTGTTCTAACTGTATCAAGAAGGTCTTAAAATGTTCTCCCCTTCCACCCAATCCGGTCTCACATCGTTATATTTAGCACCTTTCTGAATCGTGATTGCGTTGTCTGCCAGTTGCGTTTGGATTCTCCTCTTCCTGTTCCTCTTCTCCTCGATTTTCTTGGGCGAATTCGTGGGGCTTACCGCGCTAAGAACACATCCCTACAATTGATAATGCGGCCGGGAATCCTTGGTGCGGACCACAATAGAACCACTTTCGTATTTTTCTAGAACAATTCCGGAATGTATAATAGATTAATATTAATCACCGGGGTGTGCCACTTATAACATAGCCCATATATTCACACACAGACACATTGTACACACCACGCGCACACATATACATGCACCCACGGTGGCGCATCCTGGCAATGCCGTCCTTTTTTTTTTCTTTTTTGTTCTACCTCATGATTCCGTGCAGATTGCCGGCCTGCCCAGCCCTGTCCGGCAATACCCGACCAAGAACCAGGCCCGAGTCAACAAAGCGGATGATATGCATCAGGGGGATACACGGTACGGAACATTCCGTCAAAGAGAAACCAAGAAAAGAGCTGGAAAGATAAAAGGGGGATTCTACAAGTTATAAAATAAACCGACGACGCCGTGCTGGTATGATATCATAACACAACCCAAGAATAGAAAATATAAAAGGCAAAAAAAAAAAAAACAATAGAAGATAGAAACAAGAAACAGAAAATAGAAGAACAAGCAAATAAAATATATAGACGATATCAGGCTGTCGGAACCATATTCCATGTCGCTGCATCACAAGTCACTTCCTCAAAGCTGTTAAGCACTATAAATCCCATCGCCGCAAGGCTATCGAAATTGCCGTCGCCATCCACCTATTCAGAATAAGCCAGCCACATTAGTCAGATGCTTTAGTTAAATAACGGGGTCCTGAACTCCGTAAACGAGCTGAGGACAAGCAGGATATATATCCATTATATAATAGACCGGTTCCATCCCCGGATTGAGCTTAAGTTAAAAGAGGAACGAAGGGAAAGCAAGCCCCAAAACCAATTTAAGTAAAAAGAGAAGAGAGAAAAACTTACGCAATCCAAAACAGCCGCATCCGCTCCCTGGCTGCGGATCTGCTTAATCCCGAGTAAAATCAATCCCTGTACCAAAGTCGCATATTCTCCGACTGACGGAGAAATCACTGGCGATGATATTCCACCAGCAACTGCATGCGATTCCTTTGTTGCCGGAACAAACTCGGACAATGTTGATCGTGAGTTATACACCACCACACTCCCCAGAATTGCCCCATCTTCTCGTCTTTTTGCCCGGATAATACCACAATTGGGCGCCCCTCCGAGTGCCATCTTGTATATCTCCATCACTCCCTGTCGGGAGTTGGTTTTGATGTGGTCTAGTATGGCCTCACCGTACTCCCACCCGTACACGAGGTCGAAATTTACCTCCGCCGTTTGTAGGCTGCGGGTTAATCCTTCCGGCGGTGTCCATTTGTCAAGGTTACGCAGGATCATGGTGCACATGGACCTCGAAAGTGCCATGTTCCACCCAAGCCCTGCAAACCATTGCCGTAGCCTTTTTCGTTCAACTGGATTGCCTGTCGGAATCCCCAGGTATATTCCAGGAAGCCGTGAACCAAGTTGAAACCGTCGCACACCCGGCCGCTGGATTAAAGTCCGTACAGCTCGGTTGTGGAGAGAAGTGCCTATAGATAGCTTTCGCCGTGATGGCTCCACTATGACCGCCCCAATCACTCCTGTCCCAGTGGACTTGAAGAGGTATGTTGAGCAAAATCCATACAATGCATGAGTACTGCTATTTCTCACCACAAAATGAGCTTCTTCAACATCAGGGTTCTTCAATACAAACGTACCCGATGTCACATTAGTGAGTTCGGATCGCTGATTATAAGATTGATCCTCTCGAACCGCAGTAAGCAGCTCATCTAATGCATGGGCGTCACGGTCCTCATTCCAGTTCTCAACAAGCCAGTGTTGCCGCGCTTGGTTCGATTTCTGCGCATGTCCAAGAGTCCCTGGTAGGGTACCTGTGGCCGAAAGCTCCCCGTACAACACTTTAACCAATGCTTGGAGTGCTGTTTCGGTAAAATCATAGGTACAGATATACGTGCCAATGGAAGGGTCTGTGGCGAAGTCATACGGAGAGCTCACCGCGATTACGATGAGCGGTTTTGATCGTTTATCACCGGTGGGCGAAAAATTTCCATTGCATAACAAGGATACATGCTTAGCAAAGCCAGTTTGGTAGAGGTTTCGGTTAGAATCTGCTGTTATGACAATCACTGCACTAGCTCGATTGATTAAGCTTTCATGGACAGGGCGAAGTCCGTTTGCTGTATATGATGTATGAAGGACACGTCCATTTCTTTGGCGGGCCAATGATCGGCCAAACTCACGAAATACACTCTCTCCGCTCATTACAGATGCACTTCTTTCCCAAGAGACCGGGTCCGTGGAAAGTACAGTGTCTCGAGTATATTCACTCATAGATAGAGAGGCAGCAGATGCAGGCAGCGGTTTAACGAGTGGCGTGAGAAGAAGAAGTTCTTCGTCGGGTTCGAGTATGTTGGTAAGTGGGAGTAGGTTGTTTTTATCTCTGACCACTGTGATTGAACTGTTGTATGCTCGCGTTGATAGGCTTGTATGGCTAGGTTGCATTTTGGAGAGCAAATTAAGGCTGGGTGGATTCAAAGCCCGTTCCCACGAAGTGCAGCGGGATTTCATGTCGAGGACTCTTTGTAGTGACTGTCGTATCCGATCTTTGCATATAATCCCATTCTCTACCCCCAGCCTTAAGCCATTGATAGCTTCTTGTTGGACTGAGTAAGACCGACAGAGAAGAATTAAGTCGCAACCGGCTTTCATCGCCATTACAGTACCCCCGCCAACTCCTATATTGTAACTAAGCGCTTCCATTTCCAGGCATTCAGACACGACAACTCCGTTGAACCGGAGGTCTTTTCGAAGAAGATCATCGACTATCTGCTCAGATAAGCACGCGTGCATTACATTCATTCCAGCTGACGTCATTGCACACCCGCCAACCATCATAGAGTCGAGACCTTGTGAGATAGCGTTTCGAAAGGGTATCAGTGCACTCAGACTCAATTGTTCAAGCGAATCTGTGATGACCGGTACATCTGTCTGAGATACTAATAGATCGAGATTGCCGTACGATGGAAAATGTTTCCCGCATGTCACCAATCCTGCATCTTGATAACCTTTCATGAATTCGACACCATATGCGGATACTTCTTGCGGGTCATCTCCAATGCTCCGTACTCCCAAAGGCTGGCTTCGTGCGTTCGTAAGCACGTCTAAAACGGGACCAAGAATCCAATTCACACCGACGGCGCTAAGTTCCTGTGCAGTTGCTTTGGCAACTTCCCTTGCTAGGCTCATTGACCCAGTAGCTGCAACCCCCATAGCACTTGGGAATTGGCGCACATAGATCTCATCGAAGAGACTATTGACGCCGCCATTTTCTTGGTCAAGCCCTATCAAGAGCGGCACAGAGTGACCAGCGTTTCGAGCTATTGTTTGTAGCTCGAGAACAAGTTTTGTAGTTTCTTCTGCCGCTAAAAAGAAGTCAGCCTCATTTGCCAATTGTTTTCTAGATACCAGCGCCAGAACATTATTTAGATCGATCAAGTCATTGTACTTCGATGCGAATCACGAGGACTCTTGACCGATGAAATGAGAGGACATAAGGGTAGAAGGGGAACAAAAAATATATGAGGATTTTAGATGAGGAAATATATTTAATCAACGAAAGAGAGCAAAAGAGATAGAAAGAAAGAAAGAACGCAGGGGAGGGAGCTGCACATTTGAGATTCTTGGCGGTCAGGATGATGGAACCAAGATGGTAGTCCTCGATGAGAGATCGAATCTGGGGATCGACGCTAGTGCCATCAAAGCCCATAACAAAAAGCTGTCCCATCTGCCTGTACCCAATGTCGCGCATTGTGATGCCAGAAATCAGTCAGCCAGTGCACATTATTCTCAGCGGATTATTGATTCTGATATTCCTGCGCGTGGCAAGGGAATAAACAAGTGGACAACGAGGGAAGGTTTTAGAAAGCCCATTCCGAAAAAATGTGGGTGAAAATAAACGCTGGGGTAGGACCCATCAAAGGGCTGGCTAACCACATGCAGAAGAAGAAGGAAGTTTCACAATTGGTCAGAGAGGAGAAGCATTGATTAACATTTTTTTTTGAGACGAAGCTCTAGCTTCGAAAAAGACCGAAAGCGGAGGAGGGGCCGTAGCGCCCTCGGTGATGATATGCGGGTGAGGAGGAGGAGTGTTTAATTCAACGAACCTGTTGAGATTATCATCCCATTCTGGGGATAGCTCCAATTCTTTAGATGCCATGGCAGGTAACCGTCATGCCGTGCCTTTGCTTTTTTTCACTTATTTTCCCTCCCCACAAAGATGTCCAGCTAATCAGACCAGAGACTTGCGCGCTGCCCCCCAAGGTGAAACAATAGAGTTCCACTAGGCAGATGCGCAACCCCCAAGCCAGGTCGACAGCTGCAAGAGAGTTGTGGAGGAGGGTAGGGCGGGAGGTAGGATCCTCAGCTACCGCAAGACGTTGAGGGCTTGTTCGTGGAGCGAGATGAGGGGGGGGTGGTTATGGTTGTCACGGTCGTAGTCACCGTGCAGTTCGCAGCTGCAACAACAGTTTCAAGCGGTAGTGCACGAGTAGTAACTTTAATTTCAAGGTCTGTTAATCGACAGCCAGTGAGACGGCACTAAGAGATCGCACATAATAATATACATGTATATGTGTGGGTAGGTGCGCGGGCGTATGTATATAAAGATAGTAGTAATATAACCATCCGCTCATGGATTAAGATAAGCTATCGTCGGGATTGTGCACTTCCGGATACGGGTGGGAAGGAGCTCAGCTAGTTATTTTGATGGTGGGTTCAACGTCTTTGGAGCACACTAGCTTATATATAAAGGTGTTCAATCCGTCGTTCCCAATCTTCTTTTCCGTGGGAGCTATGGATAGAATTCAAAGGTCGGTTCAATGCATCTAGCTAGCTTCGAAAAGGAAAAAACAAAAAAAAAAATAAATCTTCAAGTTAACGATGATGTGTCATGATATGTACCTAATATCCTGATAATTCGGAGAGGAAGATGACATACAGCGAGTGTACCAGGTCACTGAGGAGCTGACTGAGTTGACCTAATTAGAGTAGCTTACCTAATTAGGCCTTGCGTCGCATCAGCTGGCGAGCGATCTCCAAGCCAGAAGGGCAGGCTGACAAGGGATGTAATGTGATGGGATGGGATGGGCTGCGGTGTTGGTGTGGTGCAGCGTGGTGTGTGGTCGACGAGGGAGGTTTGAGGTTTGAACTGAAGCTGTTGTTGGTAAAAAAGGAGGAGCTGGACTGAAATGAAACGTGGGGAAGGCAGCGGAGAGCGCCAAGACTGGTAATTCGAATACGCCTGGGCCCGCCCGCTGTTTCTCACGGTATTTTTACACGCTTAGGTAAGCCCACCGTCTTAGTCATTGCCAAGGATCTCCGATGTGACGTTGCAGCAAAAGTGCGGGGACGAAGTTTCTAGCGTTCTAGCGCTGTAATATATTACCCTCGTGGTATTCAGTAAAGCTTGGCACCGTACCTCGGCCCCATCCTGCTTAGGTAATGTACAGGACGAGCGTAGTTGATCGCAGCATCGCATCGCAACGCAACGCAACGTTCTCTTACCAGAACACAGAAACTGAATTGCTCCCATCTCGTCTTCCGAATGCAAATCAAGTCAAAAGGCTGTAGGAATTACCCAGTTCAGTTTTATATCTTAGCCCGAGAGGAGCTGCTTATGTATCTGAGCATTAAACGTGTGTTTCTGGCCACAATGCCACTGTCAAGTAGATTGGTTTGAACCCGACCTTAAGGGTAGCATTATAATGTTGAGTATGTCACCCACGCACCGTTACTTTGGCCTATGTTACTCCTGCGACCACTGCGACTCCCAACCAAATTATGATCCTGAAGAGACCTTGCGAGGGCAATCTTCACTCTCTCACGTGGCTGGTTCATTCGCCTTTCATCAACACTTTTTTATTGCCTGCATTAAATTGAACTAACTCCAGTTAACACAGAGCAAGGGGACTGATCAACTCATACATAGCAAAGCTGTTTATCTCAGGCAAGGGTTGGCTAGTGACAAGACCTCATATTGCTTCACCTTATCCTCCTCACTCTCTATACAAACACACGGCTTTAGAAAATCATCCCATCATTGAGCTACTCCTACCACTAATACAAAATCTAGCTTGCAGGCCAGTTCTTAGCTACTGTGCTAGCTATCTATCCTAACCGTCAAGATGTAAGGATATTATGCTGAGACTTGCTCACTTTTCTTTTCAGCTTATTGACTTTGTATTGTTCTTTATCTAGGCGTGTCATCATCAGGAAGTCCCCCAGACAGGTGTCGGAATATATTGCTGAATACATCATTAGTGTGTGCTTGGTTCAATAAACTCCCCTCTTCTCATTTATCAAGCATCATGTTGACCAACTAAATTTATTTGTGAATAGGCCGCATCAAAGCATTTGCCCCAACTGCTGATAGGAAGTTTGTTCTTGGCCTTCCCACTGGCAGTAGCCCTGAGATCATTTATGGCCTCCTGGTTAAGCGCTATAAAGCTGGTGAAATTTCCTTCAAACATGTCATCACTTTCAACATGGTACTATCTTTCCACGCCTTTACTTGTCACTTTATTTTCAGCTAATTTATGGATTTTATTCATGTTACTAGGATGAATATGTCGGCCTTCCACGGGATCACCCACAAAGTTACCATAGCTTTATGTACAAGCACTTTTTCTCCCATGTTGATATCCAGCCTGTCAACATCAACATATTGAATGGAAACGCTCCCGACTTAGCAAAAGAATGTCATGATTTTGAGGCCAAAATTCGAAGTGTTGGAGGAATCAATCTATTCCTTGGCGGAGTTGGCCCAGATGGACACATTGCCTTTAACGAACCTGGCTCTAGTCTCAGCTCCCGCACCCGTGTCAAGACCCTTGCATACGACACTATCCTTGCCAATTCGCGCTTCTTTGATAATGATCTTTCCAAAGTCCCCGCTACAGCCTTGACTGTTGGTGTTGGCACTATCATGGATGCCCGTGAGGTCGTGATTGTGGTTACCGGAGTACACAAAGCTAAGGCTCTCCAGAAGGGGATTGAAGGTGGTGTGAACCATATGTGGACTTTGTCTGCCCTCCAATTGCACCAGCACCCACTCATCGTTGCTGATGAAGATGCTACTCTGGAACTCAAAGTCAAGACTGTCAAGGTAATTTAAATTCTCCCCATATGCAAAGCAGGTTAGAAATTTAGCTGATCCTTTTGTGTTCTCCTATCTTAGTACTTCGAAAGCATTGAATTAGCAGGAACCGATGCCCGGACTCAGGGGCCACCACTTGTTGTTCCATCCAAGCCTTACAAGCCGATCATGTCACCTACTGATGTCAGCACCCCCATCAAGTCATCGGGAGGCGACTTGAAGATTGATACAGGATTCCGTCGCCCAAACGAGGATCCAGATGAACTTACGCCAGATAGTATGTCCTCCCGTATCATTGACTCTGCGATCGCAGGTTTGGATGAAACATTGGCCCGAAGCGGCGATCTCATGTTTGATAGGATGAGTTCGCGCCTCGCCACCCAGGGCTGAGCATGTTGCCTGGCCTAGGGGAGGTCTCTGGTGTCATTTTAAACATTGCATGAACATGCGGATATGCTTGCTGGAGTTATTTGAACTTTTCCAATTTTTTCTGTCCTTTTTTTTTTTTTTTAAACTTCTTATCCTTTTTTTTCTTTTACCTTTCCTTGCTCTACTTTGTGGATTGTCATGAACCAGCATCATTTGAAGCCATACCCTGTGTCATGACCAGTTGTTTCCAAAATTGATGCAGCATTTTTCTTGTCTCCTTTTTTTCTCCCTTTCTCCTCTTTTTTTTCTTCAGAGCTTGTGTTGATTCACAGCGAGAATCAGAATCGCATGGTTACCAGGAGCCCGGTATGAACCAAATGTAAGCGTACCAATCATGCAGTAATGTTATCTGAACATGTACCATATAAATCTTTCGTTAAACTGAAAATAGACGGAGCTCTGGTGTGACAATGGAGTTATTTCTTTATGTGGTTTTATTAAGTTGTCCTGCAAGTTGATCTATATACCTTGGTGAACTAAAGAATAAATAAAGGGCAATGAAGCAACTTTTATAGTTTTGTGAACCCTGTTGCGATAACACCGCTTGTGTCAACTAGGGTGCTCTTCTGTCTGACCCATGCCTCGATTCCTCTTCGACCGTTCTCAACTCCAACTCCACTGAGTTTCCATCCTCCAACGCTCATCTCTGCGGGCGACTCACCCCAAGTATTTATCCAGGTGATTCCTGCTTGAAGTTTGCTAACAATCCGGTGTGCTAGGTTGATACTCTGTGTGAAGACACCAGCTGCTAGGCCTAACGGAGTCTCGTTTGCCCGACGAATGACTTCTTCCTCAGTTTCATATGTCAAGATAGACATGACAGGCCCGAATATCTCCTCCTTCACGATTTTCATATCGTCTGTACAATTCGTGAAAATTGTGGGTGAAAGCCAGTAGCCCTTTTCAAACAGTCCGGTAATATTGCGAGAAGCTGGTGCCATATTCTCAGGCTTTTTGATACCACCGTAAATCAATTTGGCCTTGCCCTCTTCGAGAGCATGTTGGATATAGCCAGTAACTTTCTTATAGTGAACGGCAGATATGAGAGGGCCGAGATTAGTGTTTGGATCCATTACATCACCAGCACGGACAGTGTCTATTTTCTGTAACAGAAGCTTCTCGAATGCCGCCTTCATTCCAGAGGGCACAAAAACACGAGTTCCATTGGTGCAGACCTGGCCGCAGCTGAAGAAGTTAGCGAGGATGGCGGCGTCTACGGCGCTTTCAAGATTGGCATCCGGCAAGATTATCAATGGGCTTTTGCCGCCAAGCTCCATAGTGACATATTTCATTCCACCAGCGGCTGAGCTTGCTACCTTCATGCCAGTTGAGACTTGACCTGTGAAGGATACCTTGGCGATGGACGGGTGGGCGGTGAGATATGCTCCAACGTCACCGGCACCATGAACAACATTAAAGACACCCGGTGGAAGTCCTGCTTCGGTATATATTTGGGCTAAAATTCCTGCATGCAGCGGAGTGAATTCGCTCGGCTTGTAAACCATGGTATTTCCAGCAGCCAGGCAGGGTGCAGATTTCCACAAGGCACTAAATAGGGATTCTAGGTTAGCATGTATATCAATACAGAAGACACGACGAAGGAAGACGTGTAGTGCCTACATCTGTATTGGATAATTCCATGCGCCAATTCCAGCACACACTCCTAGCGGTTCTTTCCTAGTGTACACCCAAGCATCCTCTCTCAGATGTACAGTCTCTCCGTTTAAACCTCCACCTCCAACTAAATTGGCGAAATATTCGAGTACGTCAGCACCAGTCGTCACATCTACCGTACTGGTTTCCGAAAATGGTTTGCCAGTATCTAGCGTTTCTACCGTGGCAATCTCATCATTTCTCTCACGAAGTATCTGCACTGCTTTCAGCAGGATTCGCGCACGAGCTATATGGGTTGTCTGAGACCAAGACTCAAATGCCTTTCGAGCAGAATTGATAGCGTTGTCGACATCGGCGCTTGAAGCAGTGCCTATATCCGCAAGAATAGTTTCGTTGGAGGGATTGATAGACTGAAACGTATTCCCAGAAGTAGAGAGCTGAGCTCTCCCATCGTAGTAAAGACCCTGTGGCCCAAAGGATGTTGGTGGGCTGGACATGTTTTCCTTGATGCAATCGTAAATATGATTCTGCTTCTATTTCCTCGGGGAACGCCGTTGCAGGAGTTGATAGTATCGGCAATCAATGTGGATAGCAATAGCTTTTTGTGCTCTGTACTCCGTTTTCACGTGGATATGACGTCTGCCAACCAAATTATCTTTGTGGAGGACAGGAGGGAAAAAAAGAGCAGGATATCTCGTATTGCATGCGGAGATCCCTGCAGTTTAAAAAGATAATCTCCGGCGTTGAACCACGGCGACAACGGCTTGGCGACCCAGAGACCGCTGACAACAAAGAGGCAAGACAAGTTCAAGAGCAACGGCTCAATTTTGTGCCAGAAGTGAGCCTATTCTCCGAGCAGCGTTTGCTCTTGCGCGACGGTCCAACAAATCCAGAAGAACATACCGATGCCTTGTTACACAAAAGGATTTCCGTTATACGCGAAGCCTATTATTTCGGCTTAATTAGTTTGTTGATCGGGATTTTGATGTGGAGCCCTGCAAGACAGATCTCCTTCCGAAGTTTGGGTTTGGGTTTTTTTTAGGCTTTGTCTCTGGGTCGTGATGAACGTGATGATGGTGGTGGTGGTTGATTATGGTGGAGAGGAAAACTTTCCGTATAACTAACTGTTTGGCGAACTATTTAAAGGGTCACGAAAATCTCATGTTGCGATCGGGGGTAGAAGGGAGCTTTCTGGCATAATTATACTATATCCTTATCATATATCTCTAGCATTTAATTCAGCTGAATGAGCCGTTCTTTCTGTGCTATTCTCATCCGTGCCGTATTTCCGTAAATATTCTCCCCATTCAAGATGGCAGGCACAACGACACATATTTCAACCGCAGGTGTCGACGGTTACGAATATCTTATCGTTGGCGGCGGAACTGCTGGCTGTGTTATCGCGAGCCGTCTGGCAGAGTATCTCCCTCGCAAAAAGATCCTGTTGATCGAAGGTGGACCGAGTGATTTTATGGATGATCGGGTGTTGAAGTTGAAGGACTGGCTGTCCTTGCTAGGAGGAGATCTTGACTATGACTATGCCACAACTGAACAACCAATGGGTATGTTATAAATTCTGTGATTCAGAACTAATCCGTGTTCCTTGATTATTGCGCAGAGTAGAAGTAAATTCGGCCAAAAATCCTCATCGCTCAGTTATTTCAAGGCAAGATAAGCACGCATGCGAGTTTAGGGAACCTGACTTACAAGCAAATATTTTTCAAAAATAGGAAATAGCCATATCCGACACTCTCGCGCAAAAGTGCTTGGTGGATGCTCGAGCCATAACACCCTGATATCGTTCCGCCCATTTGAGTATGACTGCAAGCTGTGGGAGAAAAATGGCTGCAAAGGATGGAATTTCGATACCTTCACTCGTGTCATCGACACCCTTCGCAACACCATACAACCAGTTCATCAGCAGCATCGGAATCAGCTCTGCAGAGACTGGGTTGAATCGTGTTCGACATCTTTGAATATCCCGATTATCGATGATTTTAACAAGGAGATTCGATCGACGGGCAAGCTGACTGAAGGGGTAGGCTTCTTCTCTGTCTCATATAACCCGGATGATGGCCGAAGAAGTAGCGCCAGCGTTGCCTATATCCATCCCATCCTGCGCGGCGAAGAGAAGAAACCCAACCTGACAATTTTGACCAATGCCTGGGTATCCAAAGTCAATGTCACCAATGACACTGTTACAGGAGTCAACCTCACGCTCCAATCAGGCACGAATTTAACGCTTCGCGCTAGAAAAGAGACCATCGTCTGCGCCGGTACGGTCGACACTCCGCGTCTTCTTCTACACTCTGGCATAGGGCCGCGTGATCAACTCACGTCGCTTTCCATACCAGTCGTAAAAGATCTCCCTGGGGTCGGTGAAAATTTGCTTGACCACCCCGAGACCATCATCATGTGGGAGCTAAACCAGCCAGTACCTCCAAATCAGACCACGATGGACTCAGATGCTGGAATATTCCTTCGCAGAGAGGCACCAGACGCCGCAGGATTTGACGGTGACTGTGCCGATCTGATGATGCACTGCTACCAGATCCCCTTTGGAGTAAATACCGCACGCTTAGGATATGATGTCCCAGTCAATGCGTTTTGCATGACACCCAACATCCCACGGCCACGTTCCCGCGGGCGTATCTATCTCACATCTGCAGACCCGAATGTCAAACCAGCGTTGGATTTCCGATATTTCACGGACCCAGAAGGATATGATGCTGCGACCATTGTCCACGGACTTAAAGCCGCGCGCAAAGTAGCACAGCAGGCTCCATTCAAAGATTGGATCAAACGAGAGGTAGCTCCTGGTCCAAATGTGACCACTGATGAAGAATTGAGTGAATACGGCCGACGCGTCGCGCACACCGTATATCACCCTGCAGGAACGGCAAAGATGGGAGATGTGCAGAACGATCCCCTTGCAGTTGTGGACCATTTTTTGAAAGTAAAAGGGCTGAAGGGTATCCGGATTGCCGACGCCAGTGTCTTCCCCGAGATGCCTAGTATCAACCCTATGCTGACAGTGCTGGCGGTTGGTGAACGCGCAGCTGAACTGATTGCAGAGGAGGCAGGATGGCGGCCTCACTCCTCGAGACTCTAAGTTAGATACCCTTCAACAGTAGCATATGAATGATTAGATTACTTTATGGCGTGGTTGGTAGAGGGAGGTTAAGCGTTCAGAGTATGTTATTGATATGTATATACCTAGTTATACCCATTCCCTCAGGTTTTTCGAGGTCAAAAATTTCTCATGAACTATTAAGTTAATTACTTTCTTTGCTTCTTCCAAGCACGCACTAACACAGTAAAATGACGAGTTCAAAAATACGAGATTGGTTCAGTTCAACCACCCTCTGCCCCCCACTTCAAAAAAACTGTCAGAAAAAGGGAAATAATAAATTAAATTCTAAGAACCAGAGAAATGATCTGATGTATTAGAGAGAACAAAAACGATGGGGAAAAAAGAGAAACAAAGAAAATATACAAACTTGCTCCACAGGAACAAGGTATTATACACATAAGATATCTATGATCTGAAATGCTAACAGAGAACTAATAACTTGGAAGAAAAAAGCTAATAACAAAACAGAAGAATGCTTGCGTATCGGAGTATCGAAGCGTAGATAAAAAAAAAGGCAACATAACATGGGAAAGAAAAGCATCATGATTCTTTTTGAAAAACACATAACTATATCCAACTCGTCTCGGAGTGGTGACTGGTTTCAACTCACTCCTTCTCCTTATCAAAAACCTTGACGCCGAATTTCCACACCTGATCTACAGTCAAGGTTCCCATGCTCCCATCCTCGGTGCGTTCCTCACCCAAAACCACCAAATCTGCATCAGCACCAGGATTTAATGTTCCCTTTGTGCCCAAGACGCCTAACATTCTTGCGGGTGTCTCTGTAACAGCAGCAATTGCCTCGACGGTCTTTGTTCCGGCCCATCGGCGGAAATTGTTCACGCATTCAATCAAAGTCGCGGAACTTCCAGCCAGCCTGTCTGATCCTTCAAGAGTCAACACGGCACCATTCTTTATGATTCGTTCACCATTGGTCCAATCGTATGCTCCATCAGGCATGCCGCAGAGTTTCATGGCGTCCGTGACAAGAATCATTCCCGAGGGATGAGCATTGTATGCAATTTGGATAGTAGTAGGATGCAAGTGAATACCGTCAGCGATCAGGCCGTAATATGGGCGTCTTTTCTCAGACTGGCCAAGGACACCGAAAATACCCGGGTGGCGGTGATAAAACGGGCGCATGGCGTTGCACAGATGTGTGATCATGTTGGCGCCCTGTGACACGGATGAGACGGCCTGCTCGTAGGTAGCGTCTGAATGCCCGATCGAGTAGATTATGTTTTGCGATTGGACGGCTGGGATTAGAGCAAGCATATCGCCGACTTCGGGCGCAGCAGTAAGCATCTTGATAGGGTGTGGGTTGAGGGAAGACTGGTTGGTGAGGAAATTTTCTGCTCCATAGCAATCAATCAGGTCTTCAATAGAGTTGGCAACAAGCAAAACTTCTGGCTTGTGTATGCCATTCTTGCCGGGGCTGAGAAATGGGCCTTCAACGTGAGCACCAAGTGACTCCGATCCATCTGAAGGACAACGGCGCAAACCCGACGGGGCTAAGGACGGAAGTACCTGGCATCCCGGCGTTAATAAGATGGATAGAGGGGGGGCAGAGATAAGACTCACTTTGTGGTATACTTCTTTCCTCTGACTTGTAACGGTGGGTAAATATGAAGTAACTCCCATTTTAAGTAACACCCGAGCAGCTTCTTTCAGCCCTACATCATACTGCTCCTTAGTCTCTTGAGGCACAGAATAATCAAAGCCATTGGCACCATTAATCTGGACATCTATAAATCCAGGTGAAAGGATACGGCCACCCAAGTCTATTATTTGATCTGGGCAGATCTGTTGTTCGTAAAAGACATGTTGGTCTTGAAGGATCTTTCCGGAAACAGAATCAATCCAGAGGTCTTGTTCAACCAGTTTGTTGCCACGGGGGACACGACAGTTGGTAAATTTGGTGACACAGGGCACGATGGTATCTCGGGTTACAGCTGGCATGGTGTCTAGCGGTGGTTATATGCCAACTATTTGGAAAATGAAGCCGAAAGAGAAGAAGGATAGCTCAACAAATTCCTAGAGCACAGACTTCTAAATAGAACACTTTCAAGTGATCGTGAGGGCTGTATCAGAGGATATGTTAGCTATTTTCGTTTTTTTTTTTTTTTTTTTTTTTTGTTATAAATTAAAAAAAAAATAAAAAATAAAAAAAAAATATTTTAAATAATTTTTTTTTTTTAATAAAAAATTTAATTATTTTTAAAAAAAAAAAAAAATTAAAATAT
>JANTQB010000054.1:0-81447 GCA_032988175.1 Myotisia sp. PD_48 | reverse complement strand
AGATCAAAAAAAGCTAAAAGAAAAAACTTCTAAAAAAAAAACTTTAAAGTGGTTTTGGTGGGTGTATCAAGGGGTTTTTTGGGTTTTTTGGTTTTTTTTTTTTTTTTTTTTTTTTTGCTAAAGCTTGAATGAGTAGCTTTTGCGACACTAGATAGCTAAAGAATAATGTAAAATGAAAAAGGAAAACACTTACCGAGATAAATATGGAACAATCATATATTGCTAACCAGGAGAGTGAGTTAGTAGGGAGCGTCTAGGAGCTGGGGTGGAAGCTATTGTTTGTATAGGACAAGTAGAGTATTAGAAAAGATGAGCAGCAGGGAGCTCCATAATATTCGGTATTTTGACTTTCTTTTCTCTCTTCCTTCTTTCTAGTCATGTATCTAGAAGCCCTATGGAATCTATGACGGCAGAGGGTCACAGTCGAGAAAGGAGGAGAGCAGCCAACGATTTGCATGCGACTGGCGGCGTCCAGGCGGTTCCATCCCCAATTCAGGACAAAGGACAATTTAAAATTTCGTGTTGAGGGCCGAACTCCGAGAGCGATTGACTGGTTCATTTCGCAGCCCTAATACTCCGTTTCTCAACGTCGGATGGAACAGTGCAGTTCCAGGCTGGGTTCGAGGTTTGGGTGCCATGCGACATGACAGAAACCCCCTCCCCTCCCCACGTCGCCCGCCGCTCTCCCATGAGTTGATATCTAAGTATCTGGCTTCGGACCACTCGGGACAGATCCTTACGAGGGATCTCGTAGCCTGCGACTGCCCATCAAACAATCACCTGCTAGGAGACCATCCCCCAATTGGTCCAAGTGAGCAGGCCATTGAACTGGCATCTTGTTAGGTTAGCCCAGCATCAGTTTCCAAGCAAGGCCAGGCTGGTATCGTGTGGTTTTCTGGTAATGTAACACTTCTGTTAATACACCAGCTAACAATACCACCATTCTTCGCAACTGTTGCATTGTTGCATTGTCTGGCCCAAAACGGAACGTAGCATTGGACTAATAAAGCCTCGGCATACTCCGAGGTCAGAACGATGCGGTAATGGTATTACGCATTCCGTTCAAACGCCGATACATACAGGGTACACGAGTACAAGTGGCAAGGTCGCCTTCATTATTTCGTTAATAACTACGGTATTACTTCCTGTGAGATGTCCCCAATTTGTCGTCCAAAGGAACTATTAGTTCTGTGAAAGCTATGAACGGCTAACTAGGTAATTAATCATAGTATCGCTGTTTTAACAAAGAGATGTAACTTATTCCAAGCACAACCACCTGTCATCCGAGAAACAATCATCATAATTACTATGGAGTCCTGATATCAACCATTGAATAATATCTAAATCATTTAAAATCATTTAAGATTATGGGGTATATACAAACACGCTTCGATCATGCTCCACAAGAAACAGATCCCTTAAATAAGATCAATCCACTTGCAGCTGTCTTCTCCCCCTTTTCAGATACCTCGGCTATCGCAAGATAGAATAAGAAAAGCACATCCTGCCTGATTTTCGCAGGTCTGTCGTCTAAGCCCAAGAGACAATTTTGCTCGTTGAGTTTCTCTGCCTACTACGCAGGGCTGGAGATGCCATTGGTGGCTGAAGCCGAGTTCGAATTAGGATGTTGGACGAAGCCGGAGTCATGCATCCCTTCCTGGAGGGTTTGCTCTTGCGAATCCAAGACGTTTCTTACCCCATCCTTATCCGGGCCAAAGGTTTGGATTGAGCCAACAGGGCTTCCGCAATTTATCTTGTAATCAACACATTGATCAAGGCCGGCGGTACTGCTACCATTAAGAGTGCTATCTACCGATTGCCTCGTCGTGTCTTGCATCCACGCCATATGATTGTCCTCCGGGTCCACCTTGTCACTCTCGAGGCCTGGCATTGCGAGGTCCATTTTGAAAATGTCGTCAGTGGTGAAGAAATCACCGCCGTTGTCTTCGAAATTAATGAGCGCGTCCAGATCGTTCTGTGTGATATCCGCGTCGTGGGCAAGATTCATGAATTCAACCAAATCTGGTTCTAGACCAGGATCATGAGCGCCGAACAGATTCATATTGCCGGAAAAATCTTGCTCCGCACTAGGCTGCTGACTCCCGTTTTCACTACCGTCAGAATGGGGAGGGGTTGATGCTACGACGCCTTTCATTTCATCGCCGCGGTCGAATGAGAATGTGGTAGGAGGTTCACTCGGTGGGAAGGGGAGGCTAGGGTTGATAAAAAGTTTGTTAGATGTCGAATCTGGCGGGGGGGTTAGTGTGTCTAATCTTCCGTGGAGGTGCGACGCTGTTTGCGTTGCAAACTTTTGCCCATCGTCTTCCGTCGGAGGTACCTGTGTCGAGACGTGTATTCCTGCTTTCTTAATAGCGGCCTCTAGGAATGATAGTGCAAAATCTGCGGATGCATATATTTCTCGCAACCGCTGTAGGATATTCATACACTGATAAAACCGGTGTAGACTGGATGCTCGAACACCCACATCGTTGGACTTTATGTCAAGTAGGTGTATAATGACAGCGGGGAGGAGTACTGTGACTCCAGTCGTGGGCATATATCGCGTTAAGTCGTATCTGTGCAATTCCTGTGCAATTCTAGTTATTTCCACGGCAGCATGTCTGACTTTGTTCCTAGATATTGCCTGTAATTCTACCTCGACGGTCGGGAACGGGTTCGCGGGAAGAACCTGCGGCCTGTGCAATGCGCTGGATGTCGTAAGATAGATCATCTTTAACAGGGCACGATGCACTTGAAGCACCTCTTCACCAGGCGAAA
The DNA here is from genome assembly GCA_032988175.1 of Myotisia sp. PD_48. NCBI lineage: Eukaryota > Fungi > Ascomycota > Eurotiomycetes > Onygenales > Myotisia > Myotisia sp. PD_48. The sequence continues at coordinate 78,669 of JANTQB010000054.1, read as the reverse complement.
GACTGCTTGCAGTTGGGGTGTGGTAGCGGGCTACTTCTGGCAAACTCGTCATCCAATTCTCGAGTTCATCATCACAGGTTCGAATGTCGCAGCTAGCGGCGATGGATTTCTTTGGTACCAACATCATCGTTGTTTCTGTTGTGCCTCCAAATTTGTGACTGAGGACCGAGTATTGGGCCGATAGAACACGGCTGATGCATAAGCACAGTTTGGCTTTCTGAATGAACATTGTCGCCAGTTCCTTTTGGTGTCCGACATTATGGACCAACTCGCAATCGCCCATCGCCTGCATTACTTCTCGTGAGAATGGTTTAAATTCAAAATCGTTCACCGTTAGCATAGGGACGTCACAATCTTCATCCTTAATCCGGGTCGGCCTTCTCATCCCTAGTGCTATTAGTCGGTCTCGAGTATATGTACTCCACCATATCCTCTTCCAAAGTCTTTGACGTCGCGGCTCCATGTTGGAATTTGCTGGATCTCGATGAAGTCCGATTGTATGGGCAAGGGAGAGACTGACTCCCATCCAATGCCAGGTATCTTTCTGGTCATCTGGCATCTCATACCAATTTGTCATTAACAATAATGATTGAACAAGAGATATCCGATCAACTTCATAGTCAAAATCATAAAGGAGCTACAGCAATCACATGTTAGCTAGATACTTCATGGCACGAGAATCTGGGCACACGTACTCTTGCTCGCTGGAAGAAGACCTTCCGAGCGACCTTGCGTGACTCATAGCCGGCAGCAATCAAATGTTTTACATCAACGAAGGCAGTCCCTGCAAACATCACTGCCTGGAAGAGAAGCAGACTGAGTTGAGCTGGTTCATTCCGTAAAATAATTTGAAGAAAGTCGTCCAGGTCGAGTAATGGCATGTAGGTGTGGACGTATTGAAGGTAGCTTTTCAATAATTCGTTTCTAAGATTATCACCAGGGATGGTTAAGGCGCCTTTTCTTTCTATATAATCGATATCGTCTTCCTGGAATTTGGCAGGCAATGGCCGTATGTAACATGGGAGGTTGTGTCTGGGCCTTGGTCGGGGCGATGATAGACTCAGCTGCCCGAACCCAGGAGGCATGATTGGAGGTGTTGCTAATGACGAATTACAAACAAAGGCAGGCGTAATTGTCGTAGCAATGGACATACGACGTTGCTTATCATCCTTGGTCCGCTGGCGTTGGTTTCGATCTAGTAGGATATATTAGCCACAAGAAATCGCGAGGGTATCACGAATAGGAATACGACGAACAGATTAAATGCGGAACATGATGATGTCCTTGATCCAATTCAATGCCATGATGCCCGGGTGACAAGGCAGGCAAGGAACCGGCGATTGCTGACGACGTGGATTTTATATTCTCGGTCTTTCCACTAAAAAGGTACTGAGAATCCTCAGAAATTTCAGCTGAGGTGTCCGATGAAGGTTTCAAGTTGTCACCGTCAACTCGATTTTTTCTTTAAGAAAGGCCGAAGTTAGTCCAAACGATTCTAGTTCGCCAGGCATTGGATGTAGGTGTGTATATGCACACACATGGCTGACTGACTTTTTACGCTTACTCTCCGTAACAACACATTCGACCTCATCTAAACGGCAATTCGTGCAGGGCGAGCCATTCTCAACCACATCGCACCGTACTTTGCGAGCACGGCAGCAGCAGCATGCCTTTGATGCTCTCCGTTTCACCGGCCGAGCTGCACCCGACAGCCCAGCAACGGTGGCCTTTCGTTTATTTTGAGAGACGGCCTCCAAAACACCAGCAGAGGCCATGGTGGAAGTGAGCTTATATGATGGGCACCAGGTGCTTTTGCGCTTCAACTGTTTCAATATCTCCAAAAAAAAAAAGATGGAATCCCCTAGTTACAAAGAATAATTTGATACGAGGAGAGCAAACCCTAAAAAAATTATGTTGGTATTTGTCCACGAAGCAATCACCGCTCTTAAGAGACAAAGAATGTAGGGGAAAGAAGCGACGAAAGAGCTTTCCAAAAAAGAGAAAAAAGAGGGGCGAATTAAATATAATATAATAATATGTGACAATCGAGAGAGAAAAATCGTGGGGAGCGCGACGCAAGCTTTTTTAAGTACTCCGTACTTTTTCCCAGATCCATGCCATAATTCCAACTGGAATGTTCGGCACCGGACCCCAATCGCCACGAAATAATAATAATAATAAGAACGATGGAGACCTCTTAGGTCAAGAAACTTCGCCTTCGCTCGAAAAAAGAGCGGTTCTTCCCCAGACTGATGCTGAGCCTGGTATTGCTCTCGGACAGTGGGGCAAGGGTTCCAGATGGAGAGCGTCTGGTCATTCGAGGACCCCCTTTAGACTAAGAGGTAGTTATGTAGTCGAGAAGCAAAAGATAAAAAAAAAGGCTACAAAGATGGGCCAAGAAGCGCGCACTGACAGGCCGTCGCAAGCTCTGGCCTGGTAACTTTTTTTTCATTCGAAAGCGATGGTCAGCTACCTTCAGCAACAGGGGAGGATGCATCTCACACACACTCCCTCGTTTCCTCACTCGCAACCCTGGGGATGGCTCCCTCCCCCGTCATGCACCCTGACAAGAGGTGCCCGTTGGTCTAATTTCTCAAGCGGGAAAAAAATCCCCGTCATAGTGGGGTTTGGAGAGGGAAAAAAAGGATGATTTTAACCACTAAGATGGGCCACCCCACCTCCCACAACCAGGCATGTATATCACTTATTCCCGTACCTGTACCTATACTGGCGAGAACTCTGGCTTGACTAACGGGCGTCAAGAACCTTCCAAGCTGTGAGTGGTCGAGGTTCGGAGTTGGCACGGAGCACCTCCGGCTGCCTTTTTCAATTCCATTATTACAGCAACTTCACTCCTCCATCTCGCTGCTTAGGGTGTTGGATTTAGAATATACCTCAGCACTTGAATATACAGGTATAACCCAAGATTCGAACTAATTTATTTTTGTTAAGAGTATCAAGAAAATTATTTATTTAAGAAAAGCCAACGCATGTCTTTATTGACAACCAAGACATCGAAAAAGGCTTCTCTGGTCAAATCCAGAAAAAGTTCCGATGTAAGTCCGGGACTCCGGCACTTTGGTTTTTAATACGACTTCTCCCGTCCGAATTTCGTGTGCTTCTCGTGGAGCGGCTCTTGCATGCAGAGAGACACACCATTAGCAGGAATACGAATCGTTCGGGAGTTTCCCACACCATAGTTGCTGCTGATCGCGGGTGGGAAGCGACAAGCTGGGGAGGATATATACACACACCCCAACGGCATCTCCGGCGATTCGGCAGCTGACCGAGGGTAAACTCTGGGAAAACTGTGGAGACCGCAAGCAAAACGGAAAGTAATAAGAGAGAAAGCATAACCCCAGAAATGGGCGTTGCCACGGCCATGCTTGCCGAGGTCCCATCCTGATGTCTAACTAGTTATGGAGTATGGAGTACTAGGCACTGGAACTATAAAATACGGAGCAGCAAATGGGTTCTATTACTTGAACACATCAATCCTCCGTTCTGGTCGAGTCGACAGGATCGTGACTGTTGATGAATGGTGCTCGGGACATGAAACCTGTGATTTTGCCCTCGAAACGTCTGAAGTTTCGAGGGTTGTGAGAAATGAAGTCCTTCGATCTCGAGACTGTGGTGGTGGCTTGAAACTGAGAAACGCTCAACAATGATCTAGATTCGACCCACTAAATAATCAAACCTCGATGCATGCTGAGGCCGCTCTGACGATTATTGCTTGGTATTTAAATATATGCCCCTAGAATATCTAGCGGGAGCGAATGCGGAGAAATTTGCTAGTTTTATGTGTCCTGCTTCTTGCTCCTCCATCCAGCTTCTATACTCTTCCTCCAAGCCCTTACCATTATAAATGATCCTTTCTCTTCTTCTTTGTTAGTTAACTACCTAGGTAGTCGTCTTGTGTTTGGACTGTTGACGCACGAGTGAGCCAGGTTGGTCACGGAAAACCGAACCCGCAGCTTTGGTTTGGGGAGGAGAAGGTTTCGCGTAAAAGGTATCCGTTTTCCTTATTTTAGAGCTTTCGTTGGGGCAGTTTTGAACCATGGAACGAGTCAATTCGCGCTGAAATTTGTGATTCTTAGCCTTTTGTGTTCCATTCACATCCCATTGAATGGAGAAGAAGAATTGAATTCGAATTCTCGAAGGCCCCGTGTGTGGTGTACTGCCACAAGTGTGCGCCATCTTAGTGTCTAGCTCACCATTATGATTGGCTTGCTTCGGATTTTGGCTAGGTTATAAATCGTAACTGGATCAAAAATCCGCCAGTATTCTGTGCCTTCAGCAAACCAATTGATGGTTGACTGGCTGGGCCAGGGCAGAATCTATCAGGTGGAATCCGTACCCTCGAGAGTGATGGGCATGTCAGATAACGGCCCGCTTGGAATTAAAATGGAGATCAAGGGGTAATAAATGTTAAAAGTTTGGGAGTCTGCTCCAGTTTGGAAAAGAAAATAATAATAAGATATAAAGAATCAAAAATAAACAAAGAAAAATTACAACGGCTGTACATGTATTAAAAACAAATAATGAGAAAAATGCAGATATGCCTGTGAAGGGGGGGATTTTTTTGGTTCCAGTTCCGTCTAATGCTCTCTATGTTCGAATTTGAGTATATCTGCCACAATTTTGGTCATCTCTAAGACCTTCTCCTCTTCTAATCTCTTGCCCAGCAGCTGGAGGGAGACAGGAGCTTCGTCCCAGAAGGCAGGATCGTAATCAGCCTGGATCATCTCGTCTCTTTGACTGATAGGTACCCAGGTCTTTGGCCTCTTGGGGTCAAGTTTCTTACTTGAGTAAGTAACTGGGAATGTGCATGCAGGAAGGTCTGTCACAGAGCATCATTAGCTACAACACTCTCCAAAAAAATAACAATGATATAATGAACCAGAGGACAATTAAAAACATACCAAGCATGTTTCCGTAGCCAGTGAAACCAGCATAGACCAGTTCCGGTGTCGAAGACAGGCGAGGAGCTGGAGCTACATGGATCGGCGAGATGAGGCCGTCGATTGGCCCCCTGTTCTTTGATGCAGTGCCCATCCATTGATCGAGATGATCCTTTTGGATTTGATTGCGTCTAATGATCAGCTGTCGCAGCTTCTCGGGGCCCAGGCCTGTGCCACCTGGTTTGCCGTTCGGGAAAAGAAACTTCATTGTTCCAAGCAAGGGTTCGTTGAAGGCTTTCAGCATGGGAAGAAGAGCATCAGATCCTGTCTCGGCAATGATCTCTCCAGCCAATCCTTCGATTGCTGCTTGGTTTGTAGGAACCCTGGATACATAGTAATTTTCTCGTTAGCATGTAAATTAAACGAGTGAGGAGCGTCACACTCGAAATTCAAAGCGGGAAAGAAGCCTCACCAGTCAACAACTTCGTGTCCAGCCCTCTGCAAGGCAGCCTTAACTTGTTGAAGAGCTCGTTCCACTGGTGGATAACAAGTGGCGACTCCATCACGGCAAGGGAAGATGGCGAAGCGGAGCTTTTGGTGCCTAGAGATGACATTTTTCTTCCATGGAATGGGGTGAAGCTTTGGGTCTGAGTTCCAGGGGCCTGCCGATACCATGGCCTCGCTAAAGAGTTCAACGGTACGTAAAGAAGTTGACATTGGTCCGCTGACTGAGTAAATGAGGTCCTGACCTGGGATTCCTGCCCTATTTCCCCAAGTAGGGAATCGCCCAAATGATGGCTTCAGACCATATAAGTGGCAGAAACCACTTGGGATACGAACACTGCCGCCAATATCTGTTCCAATGCCCAACGGGGATGCACGCATAGCTATTAGAGCACCTTCACCACCCGAGGATCCGCCGGGAGTCAGCTTCTTATGGATTGGATTTCTTGTTTCTCCGTATACATTGTTGATAGTTTCCATCATCATCATTGCAGTGGGGACGTTGGTTTTGACATAAAAGACGGCACCCATGTCCTCGAGCATAGTGACCATCACAGCTGGAATGTCGGTGGGGACATTGGCATGATATGCCATCCCGATTGATGATGGGAAAGGTGGCGTGATATATGAATCCTTGAGAGAGATTGGGAGACCATGCAATGGCCCAATGACCTTGCCGGTTCTGCGTTGGTAGTTATCTAGAAACTGCGCCCTTTTCAACCCTTCTTCGATAATAACTTCGGTTAAACAGTTGGTCTGGAAAAGAGCGTTAGCCAGATATACCGTAGTTGGGAAGACGAGATTGGAGAGCATACTAAATTCTGTGCAATAACGGCGGCCTTGGAGAAAGCGGTTGCAACCTTAACGGCGGTCAATTGCCTCCTTTGGATTTTACTGAGCAATTCTTCGGCCTCCATGTTGATAATGCGAAGTTCATCTCTGGATAATAACCGTGAGGTCTTCATGTATGACCTTAGATCATTCGGAAGCTTGCTCTCATCCGGTGCTCGGATCGGGAAGAATTTGTCGAGAGCTTCTTGACGGCGTTTCATGGATATGGCCGAGACCTTTCTCCAGTCTCCAGTCGCCCTAGTGTCGATATACTTGGTAGTTTGTAGTGCTGGCTCAGCATCGAATGGCTTGCCAACAACTCCATTGTCAAGAAGGCAAAGTGCGAGAACGCACAATGCTTTGATCTGCGGGTACAACATGGTGTTACTGATGATTGATGCAAACCAGCATAGCAGATTGGCACAGGTATACATACAATATGCACATTGACACTGTCGGGGTGGATGACCCTCCAATTTATAAGAACCAAAACACGGAGGAGTGAGCCACAGGGGTAACTTGCAAGGGTCGCTTAGCCGTTAGCATCAGAAACCCGCCTTGCCTTGCCTTGTCGTGACCAGGAACATGAACCGCGTCGTTCGTTGGCAGAGTGAGACTCCATCCTGACTCCGTACCCAAGAGTTTTGATGAGTTAGTTACTGGGCAGAGAGTCATGCCGAGCGAGTTTTTTTCTCATTTCTTATTCTTGCTCTGCGCTTTGCAGACCTCTCGATGTGCCCATTGTCAAGAAGAATGAGGATAACGGTACGCATCTTGCACCTCCTGTGTTTTTGGCCCGTTTTCCCGTTTTCCTGTTCTTTTTTCCAGTTGTCCCGTTATCCTCTTGGTATTTTTTTTTATTTTCGTTTTTTGTTTTTTTTCCCTCCTAGCTCAGATTTCTTTCCCTTTTTTTTCCCTTTGGGTTGGCGGCTCTCCCATCAGTTCGTTTTCCATGGCATCAAGCGTTCTTGGAAGGGGTTAATTTTAAACCCCCATGCAAACCTTGGCCCTTTGGCCCAAGTTAAGCCAGATAGTACACTTCCTTCTATGGAGCACACATCGACTACACAGGCATAAGCAAGACATGCATGCGAAGTCAAATTGCTAACAGGGATTGCCTTGCGCCGGCAGCATTTTGGTTTTTTCCGCAATCGCCAAGTATTGATAGCTACGTGATATTGCGTCCTCTCGGCATGCTCTGGACGGAAGCTTCTTTTAGAGGAGGGACGGAGCGATTTCAGAGCTGGTTGTCCGTTTTCATACTTTTCATCCTGATAATGAACAGAAATTCGATGGATTTCTGAAGGAGAACGCTCTGAATCCATGAGATTGTCAAAGACTGAAGTTAGCGTGGAGAGCAGCGTGGTTTAACTATGGAGCATCCTGATGATTCAAGTAAACCAGGCCGAGAGGCGCAACGGAAACCCCTCCAGCTAGTCCAGAGAGTTTTCGGAAGGACAAGACGCTACGGTGTCCGGCTTGAGGCTTTGACCAAAAAAAAAAGCCTTAAGGCACTCTCTATTATAACCATCTATATTTATAGCGTTTGTTAGTTATGGACACTGCGGAGCACCCTTTCTTCTGATACGAGACCGAAGTTAAACCAAAGGGATGGAGTCGCTCCATACGGAGGATAAATGTCGAGATACCACTCCATACTGGCGTAATATCAACGAGTTAACTATACCACAGAGTCGACGTTGACAATTACCCGCCATTTCCCTTCTAGCACTCAAGTTCCGTTTACCCAAGCTCTGTTCGCATCCTTCCTTCGCATGGGACCATGAGACTACGGAGTACTTCCTTCTCTAAAGTGGCCCAATTCCAAGTACGCGATGGAACACTGAGCTTTAGAGTGGATAGATACCCTATCCTGGCATAAATTTATCTCAATCACAAGGCTATTCCAAAATACCGCCTTCCTTGCACCATCATCAATAGGGTGGTATTAATTGGTTTTCCCTTTATTATTGTCTTGGACTCCATAAGTATGGGATACATTGTTCCCCGAATCAGCGACCAACTTCTCCGGACATCCTGTCAGTCTCAATCTGGTATGTCTTGTGTACAGAGTACTCCGTAGATACACTCCAGCATAGAGTAGTTATTCCGTACAACAGAGTGGATACTTTCCATTGACTGAGATACATGTAATATAACTATCCTAGTTAATAAATACATACGGAGTACGGAGTAGTTAGAGGTTAAATGTCGTTGAGGCTTTATCCCTATTTATCCGAGGAGGACATTCGGGATTCAAGAACCGTCAAAGCCTCAAGAAACGCACATCTCAAGCGACGAAAATGTGATATGTGATATTACAAGTACTCCGTACTCCGTATTTAGTTAGTTCATGCAGATATCCCACCAGCGTCAATGCACTATTGGTTGTACTTCGTATTCAGCTTTGTCCCCGTTCCCCGTTCCCTTCCCCGGGCGCTATCTTTTCCGCAGGCAACCAAATTCAATCCCCTCCACGGAGTACTCCATAGCCACTCAGCACTAAGACATTACGACAGTTATTTTCTTGACAACTCTCGATGTTGCATCCCAATCCATATTCTGGCGTCTTGCCTAGGTTCATTGTCTCCTCCGTCAGCCTATATTTGCCGACGTTTTGGTGCACGACATGAAAATAGCCATCATTGGCGGCGGCATAAGTGGCTGCTTTATGTATCTTTCTTTAAAGAAAAAACTCCCTGCAGATGACTACGACTTTATCCTCTATGAAGCTTACAGCCCAGCCCATGTTTCGCCCCCACCAAGCTTTCCAGAAGGAACGGGAGCACCCTCTGCAAGCATAGGTGTAGGGGGTGGGCTGGGGATAGCTCCAAATGGGCTGAATTGTCTTAAAAGACTGGACGAAGAGCTGTTTCACGACGTGGTTCGGAGCGGGTACCCTTATGCGTTTCAACAAATGAAGAGTGCCAATGGATGGAATCTGATGAGGCTTGTAACTAGTGGCGCAGAGCCTAGCATTAGCTCGGTTTCAATCAGCCGGCATGCCCTCTGGAGGTGTCTACGTGATCGCGTCCCTGACAATCTTGTAGTTCACCGGCGTGTTGCTGCTGTTGTAGCCAACCCGAATGGCTGCGCTGTTATCCGTTTCGATGATAATGGACCTGATGTAGAGGCAGATCTCATTATCGGAGCAGATGGGCTAAAGAGTGTTACAAAACTGGCGCTATTCCCTGAAAATCAAGAAGACCAGTTCCCTCCACATTATGAGTGAGTTGCACGTACTAAATACAACCACTTTGGCTGCGTTTATAGAAGCTCAACGGCTAATTCGTGTTTTGTTCTGTTTTCCAAAGGGGAGTGGTTGGCGTTGGGGGCTTTATCCCAGCAGAAACCCTTAAGGATGTAGTCGAAACTGACACCATGAGCCTAGTATTTGGTGGAAATGGTTTCTTTGGATACTGTTATGGCAATAGTGACAAAGATGCCCCCAATCGCCATATACCACGAGGCATTCTACCACCTGGAGACAGTGTGCTTTGGTGGTCTACATACGAAATCGCCGACTGTCCTGATCCAAAGACCATTGACAAAGAAGCGGTCCTTCAGAATATTAAACATCGACATGGAAAATGGAAGAGTAAGACTGTCCAATCAATTCTCTCGATGATTCAGGTTGAAAACATGTATCCTGTCTGGACCACGCCATCCCTGCCAACTTGGCATAAAGATGGTGTCGTACTAGTCGGCGATGCAGCCCATACGCTACCTCCAACCTCAGGTCAAGGTGTTTCCCAAGCCTTAGAGGACGTCGAATGTTTGTCCACGCTGCTGGCATATCGTTTCAATAGGAAACATGGCCCATCATTAGTAAATGACGGTTACGACGTAGAAAGCACCATCGACTCAACTGCATGGGCAGCAAAGAAATATATGGAGATACGCATGCCTAGAATCCAAGCAATTTTGGAGAAGGCTCGCCAGTTTGAGAATAAGAAGCGTAATCTGTCGTTGTTTGAGGAGTATTTTATGTACTTCGTCCTCTTTCTCGTTGGTATGGCCGTTGACATCATCCCCTTTTCCCTCTAGTTTGACCGCTTCAACTAACTAAACATTATTTGTCGTAGGGAAATTTCCTACACCATCCTGGGCTATAAAAACCTTTTCCTATAACATAGCTAGTGAAGTTCAGCAGGTCATCGATACTTCGAAAGATTAACTGTGTTTGTGGCACCTTTCTGAATTAACTATTAAACCCAATCCCTTGGCAAATTCATTCTATTATTTAAGGGCTTTTTGATTCGAGTCATCATCGTTATTTCATCTATTGCATACTCCGTACAGTTAAGGTATCGTAATCCAACACCACAAGATAGAAAACGACCTTCAGGTCATATGGTCGTACATTTCCTTGCACGAGAATCGTGAATTAGCTACCTCCTCTACCCATACCCATCCTCTCGATAGAGCCCATGATGCCACTACGTGGAGCCATTGGCGTTTTCCCGAGGGCTGTGTTTCCATTATCGGAAGCTCTATTCGGTCCAATGGACGATCCGAACCGGGGTATTCTAGGGGTATGGTTCTGAGGGGCTGCTCGAGGTCGGATGCCGCTTGATCGAGCGTTTCCGCTACTACCAGACTTTGGACGATTTATTTGGGGAACGGTCTCTTTTTCCTCCTTCTCTTCTAACAATACGTCATCAACAGAGTAAGAAGATGGGTTGATTGATGGCTGGGGAGCCGTGATAGCTGCCTGTTGAGCTAGCTGGGCTTGTTCATTCTGCATCCGTAACCACTCATCAACAACAGCAACCAGTTCCCCTTTTTCAGCCCTTTCGGACCTCAGTTCTAGCCGGAGAGCTTCATTATCGCACTTTATTGATATAACTTCCTGTTCCAGTCCCTTGATTTTTGCTTCTTGAACTCTTTTATCGGCTTCAAGTGATTCGTTTTCACGTAAAATCGTTACTTCTCCAGGAGAGATGCCGGTTTCACCTTCGAAATTAAAACCTGCCCCGACCTTGGCTTCATTTAGCTCGGCCTTCAAACGAAGATTTTCCTTCAATGCGCCATTGAGTTTTGTTTCCACTTCTTTCATCCGCTTGCTCCACCTCGCTTCATAACTCTTCTTTAAAGCAGCAACTTTTGTTTCATGCTTCCCTTTGTAGAGTGTATGCAATTCACGCGCAACTCTTTCAACAGCATCTTGCACCTGCCTGGCAACCTCTGCTGAAGTAGTGGAAGAGCTAGTGGATGTCGATGTGGTATCTTCCGATTGACGGGCAGTGGAGAGCTGACTTTCAAGCTCAACAACTTTTTCTTCCAACTCTTCCTTTTCCTTCTCAGCTTCTTCTGCCTTTTTGGCAAGCCGTTCTTTTTCTTGCTCCCCTTCGATGATATCCAATTTTACCCTTCTGAGGACACTTTCCATTTCTTCTCCCCTTCGCTCCCACTCTCGCTGTTCGGCTTCTAAGTATTCCTTTCGCGCAGTTTCATTTCTAACTTGCTCCAACGCTTCTCCTACTCGGCGTTCAGCATCGGATACGGCCTCCTTAAAACTCGCAACTTCAGCATCCCTGCCGCTTAAGGTCGCCTTAAGAGATGATATCTGCGATAGAAACGAAGACTTCAAGGATTCTAATTCTCGAGGAGTGATCGATGGGATGGAACGTGGAGTGGGGGCAGGCGGTAGATCAAAATCCAACAACGATTGCTTCATGGGAGATCGAAACCTCCTCATGTTATCCTTTGCTGGTGAAGCACGGCGGTTTTTGAGTGCTTGAAGCCGTGACCTCTCTTGATCTGTCATATCCAGACAGAAAGCATCGGAGTCTACGTTATACTGGTCGGTAAACTCGAGAAGGTCCATACTTTCACTCATGCGCTTGTATTTCTTAGCAGGACTTGAAAAATCCGAGGAGGAAGCATCTAAGGCCATCGCTGCCAAGGCAGAATCGCGTCGGTAAGAAGATCTCTTTGCTGAATGCAGCGCTTGGGATAAATTTTTGTAAACACGAGAGGCATGGGGCGACTTCATAGGGCTGGGGACTTGTTGATGGGTGCGTTTTAATGGCGAATCGTTTCTAAGTTTAGCAAATAGGGTCATGTCGGCATTCGGAATTGCTGAAAACCCACTCAGGCAGGTGTCATCGTTCTGATTAAGGGTACTGTTTTGCTCATCCAGGGTATCATTCTCGCCCCAGACATTTTCTTCATCAATATGATTGACAATACTCATATTTTCGTACTTGTTTTCATCAACAGTCATAGTCGATATTATTCGACGGGCATGGCCTTGTGTACGGACAGGGGGACTATTTGATTTTGCGCCATAGGTTTCAGACGCTGGGGCCAACTTTGTCGGAGTAGTATCAACATCTAGAAAGTTGTTTTCAGTATATTCTTCGTCAAAGGCGGCAGTATTATCCTGAGGTAGTTGCTCTGGATTATTGGGTTCCAGATGTTGGTCATTCTGCGGAACGGCTTCTCCTTCGCCTAGTGTAGCATGCCTCGCAAGTTGATCTCTGTCATCGCGTTGGACTGATTCTTGAAAAGGCGAGCTTGGTAGGTCTTGTAAGCTGTTTTCGTATTGAGACTCATCGTTTACTTCTAAAATTGGCGAGAAACGGTCATATTTCGGGGGTGATATCGCTATACTCTCATCGGCGTGAGAAGGAGTCTCTGCAGGGTCGGCAAGAGCATTTAATGCCTTCAAGGTTGGCGAGTCTAATGAGACTAACGCGCTAGGAAACGATTGTGGACGAGAATTTAGCTTAGAAGGAGACAATGCTGATAATGGGCCGGCCATGTTTTCGTTCAAGGGTCGTAAGAAAGAATTCAATAGTTTCTGTTTCTCCAGGGGTTAAGTTCGATACCACTGATGGGGGATTTAGCTGTGTGAATGCCAGTTATTACTCAGTTGAGAAGAGAGTTAACGGTTAGAGAAAAAGAATGGCCTCAAGCGTGTTTTGCCCAGGTAAGGTGGTCACCGGGGCAATAATCAACGCCAAGCAAATATCAACATTAGGTAATATTGGCTCCACGTGACTGGTCTCGATGGTCAATCCTCCGTACAAGACTCGTATCACTTGGAACACAATACAACACAACAGAGTTACATATAGCTTACAACTTACACCAAGGTTTGGGGGACGAGTCCAAGCTTGCAATGCTGTTAACTGCTGCGAGGGAAGCCAATTGTATAAGTATCACAAACAGCAAGCATCATTCTGTAGGAAATGAGGTTTAAAGTAAAGCTAGAGTCTGAAAATACACAATGTTCTTAATCATTCAGGGATGGAGCCATGGTACAACACGTTTTCTTACCAGACCGACTGACCGACTACTCCCTTGGCTTGTGATTCATCCCACATATAACCAACTTATCCAGCTCTCCAACGCACACACGACATCTGCTCAAGGACTCCCTTTCTTTTTTTTTTTACCCGCTGGCTCCTTGTTCTATTCTATTCTATTCATTATCCACGTGCGAAACGCTGTTGTGCCCCAAAGGCATCCGGAACCGGGAACAGAGAGAAATAGGGTGATTTGTTGGTTGGTTGGTTTTGGGGGGATTGCCGTAAGAATCAGATTAGACCATATAGATCATGAGATTAACACGAGAGACAAGCCATACCATATCTCCTCCCCCTTCGAGACCATCCGAAGACGCGTTTCCAACCTTTCAGCTCTTTATTCTCGGTAACATTATCCTTTCCTTCCTTCTATGGCAGATCGGGTTACAAGTTACTGACTAAAACCAACAGCAATATGTCGATTCGCCGAGCCGATAGCTCTGACCTCCATCTTCCCCTACTCGTGGGTGATGGTTAGAGACTTTAATATTGGTGATAAGAGCAATGCCTCCTTCTTTGCTGGCATCATTATATCTGCTTTCTCCTTGTCAGAGAGTCTGACTGGGATGTTTTGGGGAAGTCTATCCGATAGGTTTGGGCGAAAACCTATTCTTCTCTTAGGCTGTGCTGGAACTATACTGTCCCTTCTCATCGTTGGGTTCTCTACTCATTTTTGGATGGCTTTAGCTGGAAGAATTGTTGGGGGAATTCTTAACGGGAACGTCGGTGTCATCCAAACCATGGTCGGGGAAGTCGTCAAGAGACCGGAACATGAACGTATGTCTTCACGAGCCCCCCTCTTTTCCTTTGAAAACCTTTTCTTGCCTTCAATAATTTTCCCTATGTATTGCTAACCATGTTTTTTTTACTGGTTAGCTCGAGCATATGCTGTAATGCCATTTGTCTGGTCCATCGGAACAATCATAGGCCCTGGTATGTAAATTATACCTTCCCGCATATTCTCAAACTGGGACCCTGCCGATGTTTTGGCTAATTTGATAGCAGCAATCGGAGGCAGCTTTGCACAACCCTCTAAATCATTCCCGACCATATTCCCTCCGACAGGGTTATTTGGTACCTTCCCTTACCTGCTCCCCAACTTAATCTGCTCTGCGCTACTGCTTATCAGTATCTTTCTGGGATATGTCTTTTTGGACGAAACCCATCCGGATCTTATACCAGGCCATGCCTCAGCCGAACCATCAGAGCATGAAAACAATGATGAAATTGGCGCCCCCCTGTATGCAGTTGCCACTGCTGGCTCTGTAGCACACCCAGGCGCAGATTTAACGGCCAAGTCTTATGGGACTTTCAATGATGTCGAGATGCATGAAGACGAGGAATGGTATTTAAGGCCTGACGGAAAGTTGATCCCACAGCCGGACTCGGACAATCCGTTTACGAAACGAGTAGTGATGCTAGTAATTGCTCTGGGTATATTTACCTACCACTCCATGACTTATGATCATTTGCTCCCCATTTTCCTTCAAGATGATAGAAATGGCACCAGCCCAACAACGGTCCACTCCCCAATAGACATCCCAGGTGGCCTGGGCCTCTCTACCCAAGCCGTGGGTGCGATTATGTCGTTTAACGGAGTTATTGCTCTCGTAATACAGGCAGTGATGTTTCCTATTCTCACCGAATGGCTCGGAGTATGGACCGTTTTTGTCCTTGTTACTATCCTTCACCCGACCGCCTATTTTATTGTTCCATTCCTTGCATTCGTTCCAGAGCCCTTTTTATACCCGAGCATTTACGTCTGTCTTACTGTTCGCAACTGCTTTTCGATCCTGGCATACCCCGTCCTGTTAATATTGATTAAGCAAGCCAGCCCTGGCTCCTCAGTCCTGGGAAAAATCAATGGTCTAGCCGCGTCCGCTGGAGCTGCTTGTCGTACGATTGCTCCTCCTATTGCCGGATATCTTTATTCGATTGGATCACGTATCGGGTTCACAGGACTTGCTTGGTGGGGAAGCTCCTTAGTTGCCATCTTTGGTGCCATGCAGTTATGGTTTATGGCTGGCAAAAAGCACACAACAGTATCTGTGATTGGGCGGTCGCCCTGTTTTGCGCGTCATACTCAAGTCGTTCCTCCAATTGTCCATGTCCATGTCGAAGGTGAGCAAGCAAGCCGTGCATTCGACTGTCCTTAGCCGGTCTATTCGTTCATCTATCGGACTGGCCATCCCGTTTTGGATCGCGGGAAATACCATCTCCATACAGTGATTTTTTATTATACTTCCGTCGATCAACCGGCCTCCATGTCGCCCTAGAAAAAGCTCCTACTTTCACCTAAATATCCAAGAATTTGTTCTGTTGTTCTAATCCTTTCAGAGTCTTTGTTACGGATGATATTTACAGGCGTCAAGGTTTGGAAAATTGAAATGATATAGTCTGATATTCGTTTATACCAAAAATATAAATCTATGCTATCTCACCATCTGTTGCTATCATCACGGTACCGTAAATATAATCTGAGAACATATTTATAAGAACAATCCTCGAGGTACGATCCCTTAGATATATATAGGTAACTAGTCGTCAAAATCATGATCCAATTCCCAAATAAGAAATCAGTATATCCAGTAGATCGCTCTTCTGCCCTAACTCCAAACTCGCCAATAGCCTTGAATCAATAAAAGTCAAAATCGCGAATAAATGAACTAATATGATGCATATCTACCGATCTTCCTGTGATTGTAGCGGAAGATAGGAGCGTCGTTCTTTCAGCCTCTGTTAAAGACGTTAGCACGGGAGAGCGTCGAAGAACAGTACCCTTCAATGTCTGATCTAAGTGCGGAACACTTTATTGGAAAATACGCACTTGTATCCATCTTTCTGCACACGGCTTAACGGCAGCCCAGACCAATAGGCTCGTCGTCGCGATAATAAAAATAATCACCACGGCTTTGTCTTTGCCCGAATCGCGTTCTACCAGAAGAAGCCGAGACGTTAGAAATCCCCGGGCGATAAATTTATAGAAATTCAAGGTAAGAATGAAACAGAAAGGTGCATATCATCTATGAAATCCACTCACGGAAACAAGTTGTAAACACGTCCTCTTCAGTCGCGCCTTTACATTTGGGTAAGTTCTGATCTAGGCAGAACCGCCGATTGCAATCATTGCATGTTCGAGCCCTATGATCTCCCTTCTCGTTTTTGTCAGCTGAGGCTATGGAAGCCGTTCGAGTGTTGAGTGTGGTAGCTGAATCGTCGAATTTAGGGTGGGTAAATAGTTCATCCCTGAAGTCAAGCTGGTTCGCGGATTCGGGAGGTCCCAGTTTTATGATTGTGCTATTCGACCAGCAAGTGCATTTGCAGAACGATGTTGGTTCTGGTTTCACAGATTAGCTTACATCCAGGATTACCATCGAGTTGGAAGTTATGTACGTACTTGCGGCTGTAGCCAACGAGATCGATGATAGAATAAATAGCAGTATTAGGGCGGAAGCACCGCGAAACATCTTTTCCGATTGTTAGGACGGAAGGAAAACCTGGTTGCGATGAGTTTGTTTGAACTGGTTATTGATTCTTGATAGTTAATTTGTATGGAGTCTGGAGTACAGCTCATGAAGCAAAGTAATAGTTAGTTAACATCTGGTGCAGATAACGTGACCATCAGTATCATTCTTATCAAGTCAAACAACGAGTATTTATTATTAAAGCATGTTCAATAGTAAAAACGGGGGCTTGTGTATTCATATTATAATTTTGAACATTATATACTCTAGTTTAATCTCTAATGTCGCCTGCCTCTTGCCCCCTTCCTGTTTTCACTCTGCCTCTTTTCTTTGGCCGATTCTCTCCTTCGTCTCTTCCAAGCTCGATTGTTATCACCTCGATTTTCCCAAAACCATTTCATGAAATCGCTGTTCTCCTCTGTATTACGCGTCTTATTCGACTTTTTGTGGACTGCAGCTGTATGTTGGGTTTCCTCGTCGCTCTCTTCTATATTATCGGTAACATCGTCTTTCCAAAACCTTTTTCCAGTAGGGAGAGCAGTATCGGGTGTCGGAGCTCCACTTCGTAATCCTCTTGCCTGCAAGTCTCTTTTGGTAACCGGAGTCTGAGGGTAGATATTGTGCATCTGAGTTCCCTCTTCAATACCGTCCTCGTCATTGCTATCAGTTTCTTCGGAGGTCCCGAAAAAAGTAAATTGGGTGTCAATCTTTAATCGGGCATTCGAATTGTCACCTGCAAGATCCTTTGCTGGTCGCTTAAATAGAGATTCTAAGGGATGAATACCGACGGAGGAGGTTACCCGGGACTGAGTCTCTGCCGTAGCTAGACCAACTGCTGGCTCGCTAGGAGTAGATGAGACGTTGGAGGATGTCTCATCTGAACTATCAGCACCGGACGTCTCATCTGAGCTGCCAGCGCTCGATGTTTCATCGTCAGTATCGGTTGTACGTAATTCGGGAGAGGGTGATTTCGACATAGTGGTTTCTGTGTCGGCATCAGCGGACGGCTCGTCAGTCGACGATAGGGGAGTAGGTGCGGGTTTAGGCTTATGGAACACTTTGGCTTGGAACGGCCTGTCCGGATTGGGCTTTGGGGCAACCTGAGTGATCTTTCCTTCTCGGTCCATCCATCCCTTGCCATCCACATATTCCACGGAAACACTCGTGCTTTTGCCAGTTTCTTCGGTCTTCAAAAAGCTAAGACTCCGAGTTGAATGCTCGAATTCATGAACAAGGGTAGAAACGGAACCCTTTCCGGCATGCTTCTTCTTTTCCGACTGTACACTATGGATTTCCGAATTGGGAGAGAGAACGGTCCGAAATAGACATTCTGCATTGGTTGAATATTGAGATGCGTTACGTTTCTGTCGCTTTTGAGGATTGTCACCTTTTGCCTTCGTTCTAGCTTTGGTGGAACAAGAAGAAGCATTCTCCGTCCATCCTCTTGCTATTGTGCGCTGGGGGGGCATTTTGTAGCCTTGAATGACGCCCCTCTCGAATTTCCGCTTGGAGCGTTTCTGCGGTTGGTCGGATTCCTGGGGGTGGGGTGTTTCTGATTCAGCTGGAACCAGTGCCTTGCATGATCTTGCTTCCTGTATTTTCAGCTTGGTGCCCTTTAAAATCGAGCCATTCAGTTTCCGGGTGATCTTGTCAGCCTCGAGTGCAGGGAGCGTTACGAAACCAAAATCGTGTTCAGGGAAAGTTTTAACGCTGTGGAACGAAATGTCTGTTGCAAGAGGACGAATGGTTGGCGGCAAAACTTTCTCGAGAATGGCGGGATCCAAGGGCCGGATATGCAGCCGTTTGATTGCGGTGTCTGCCATATGACACCAAAAGGCGGTTCCGTTCAACTTCAAGCACCTGGACTAACTAGCAATTGTGTCTCGTCCTGCCATGTCATGTCTTGCTAACTAGCCGCCAGGTTGAAATTCGATAACTGATTGTTACCTAAGCATTGACTGACTAACTAGGTGTCACGAGACCAGGGAAGGGGGCCAGGCGCCAGGGTGGGCGGTGAAGTGATTTTGCCAGCCCGCCACATGCTTCTTGGACGCTTTTCCAACCTTGGAACCTTCCAAGGTTATTCATCATTCATTGATCCAACTCTGTATGAGAGTACATCTTAACGACATCACCAAGGACGCTCCTCTTCCTCCGACCCCAAACCCAACCCTGATGATGCTTACTCTTTCTCCTGCCCCCTAACTCTTGCTCTCAGGCCGCCACTACCTAAACCATCCGTTCCGCTCGACCCTGTCAAAGCATAACTATGTACTAGCCACATCGTTTGTCCCGCGCATACCACCGTAGTTCATATCTAACTTACCATCCCTGCCCTGCTGGCTGTGCCAACCTCAGACAAGCCAACCCAAGCACCACTTACGCAGCTCAAATTGGTATCCTGAACTACCCATGTGAGCCAACATTGCCTGGCCTACGGTCACCCTTTCAGTACGTCTTAAGAGCTCGTTACCGCTAGTCCTCTACTCTCAGGGCTCTCATATATGGCCGGGTGTTTCATGGTCATTTTCTCGTGGCAATACTCGCGGTATAGTTGGCAGTCTGTTATTCTGTTCACGTAGCGTGGACTGGTGGCTTTTTTTCCCCACCTTTCCTTTCTTTTGCTATTTAAAGAGACATACCATTTTTTACCATGGGTAACACTGCGACAAAGGAGGCGAGACCTTCGAGTTTCCGGCATGGACACCTTCGTAGCTCCTCAAATGATCCTCATCAATACACCGAAGCGTCTAACCCAGCCGGATCGTCGCGACAGCTCCGAGGTAGTCGGCCCGATCTTTCATTCCTGGGGCTGGGCAGTCATAATAATGGAGGTGATACTCCCACGATCGAACATCGCCGTGAAACAAAACAGGAGAGAGATGCGAGAAAGAGAGAAAAAGAACGGGCGGCTAGACTCAAGGAGCGGGAACGTAGCATGAAAGAAGAGCATGTTGATGGGGGTTATCTGGTGACGCAAGGTGTATATGTTGGTGTCGAAGATTTCAGTAAGGCCATTGTGAGGCAGTTAATGGTGCGTGCATTAATATTCGATATTTTTCTTCATTCTTTTCACTTTCATTCGTGCATCTTTTTCGCTGACGAATTTCACAGATTGAGCGCCGGCTGGCTCCATTCTGGAGAGGATTAAACGAACTGTCAGAATCATGGGCAGAACACCAGATCGTCGCCGCAGCAAGAGGTCTTCCAATACCTCCGGCAGATGAAGTACCTCCTGAGTTAGAGTGCAAGGTTCCGGCAACCAATGGAAGTCGACAACCGGAAAAGACACTGAATAATTTGACCGTTCCAATCAAATCGAGATCACAGTCCTTCAACTCAGACAGCTCCACCGGTACCAGCAGAACACCTCCGAGATCACAGTCTCCCGTTTTTCCTGGTCAGTCAGGATCGCATCTTTTCCGTGGGCGCTCGAAGACTTTGGCATCTCTCGCAACTTCCTCCAAATCCAATGCTCCCGAGATGGTACCCCGAGAATTTCAACTTCCAGTTGATCCGTTTGTAAACAGTCAGCGAATCGAAGTGTACCTATACAAAAATGCTTTGGAATGCCCTATTTGCTTTTTATACTATCCGCCTTATCTCAACAAAACTCGATGCTGCGACCAGCCAATCTGCTCAGAATGCTTTGTTCAGATCAAACGTGCTGATCCTCATCCACCCGAGCATGAACAGCCAAGCCAAAATACACAACCACAACCCGAGCCGGCGGAACCAAACCCTGATGACTGCAATCTCATATCTCAACCAGCAGCATGCCCGTTTTGCGTTCAGCCAGAATTTGGTGTTTCCTTTGAGCCTCCTCCATTTCGTCGAGGGTTGTCATATGGGCCCGGCCACGCCACTCATCCACTTTCCATTGTGTCTTCGCCTGTATCGTCATCTTCTTCCTTGGGTTCCGGAAACGCCAATTCACGAGTGTCAGGGTCTCGGCGACGAACGATTTCCTTGTCCGCGGATTCTCCAAATGTTATAACAACAGATAAGATACGGCCAGATTGGGCCCAAAAATTAGCTACTGCTAGATCAAATGCAACCAGACGCGCTGCTGCCGCGACAGCATTACACACAGCCGCCTACTTGATGAATGGCTCGGGAAGCCACAGCGACGGACGAATTTTGGGTAATTCCACTAGAAGAACTCTACTCCGCAGAGCAGCCGGAAACGACAGTCCAACCCACCGTGCTGACCCAGCGCATTCCAACGCTCTCGCGTACCTAGCCGAAAGAGCGGCGGCAGACTCTGAACACCAGCCTATCGCAACAGAGGGTTCAGCCAACTTGACACCTCCTCGTGGTAGCTCAAGGAGGACTAGATTGGAAGAATTAGAGGATATGATGATGATGGAAGCCATTCGGTTGAGTCTAGCTTCCGAGGAGGAGCGGAGAAAGCGAGAGGAGAAAGAAGCCAAGAAGGCAGCTAGAAAACGAGAGAAAGATTCCAAAAAGGCAGAAAAACTGTCAGAAAGACTGTTTTTGCCGGGCAACATAGCCCAAGATACGGCTACCGCAAGGTCTGTCGGGCACGACGAGGCTATCAATGATCCTGAGGGCATAATAGCGGGGGAAGGCAAAGACAAAGGCAAAGACAAAGGCAAAGGCGTAGATCGTCCAGATGCAGCGTCAGCTGAGCTATACGCTGTACCTAGCCACTTGTCTGAAGTACCGCTACTACTTGCCGTCGAGACTGACGCCTCGGCTTCCCTATCGAAGCTTCAGCTACGAGACCCATCCAGCGCATCGTCCTCAAATTCTTCTTTCGTTGAATCAACAATTGGGGATCAAATCGGGACTGGCTCCAACTGTCAAAATTCGACCATTGACCCGGTGTTTAGTTTCCATAGCCTAGCGGCTATGGTTGGAGAGGGGGATAACATTAGCCAGGAACGTATTGAAACTAGTACCGAGCTGCCTACAGCTGATACAAAAAATAGCAGCTCGGAGAGTCGCCCTCCTCAAACTGGCCGTCCAACAGAAACACCTACGGCCCAAGGAAAAGAAATCCAAACTCAAGCAACCGAAGCTCGTCCTAGATCCAACGCGGGTACAGCAACATGAGACCCTTCGTCGCAACCGGGTGGATGGATAGCGCTACGTGATGCTGGACATACTGTGCACTTCATTCATTTGTGCCTTGTAGTACTGTTATTTATATATACTTTACATATATTTCCTTTGTTTTTCGTTCTTCACAGAGGCATAGATCATCCGTGTAGGATTAATGGCAATGGACCATAGTATAGGAGAATTTGTATTGGTTGTTTCTGTTTCTTCTTCTTTTTTTTTAATTTTTTTTTTTTTTTTTTTTTCCACTTGGATGGCGGTTTGGCTTGGTTTCTGACTGGAGTTTTTGGGACTACTACGCAAATTGGAGAGACCAACAGTGGGGAACTAGTGATTTTATGTCTACTGAATGAAAGAATAAATAAATATCTTTAGTTCAAAACTTGTGATCTCTCCAGTCATCATACTGTACTGTATCGAGATACTTCTCCAAGGAATTGATGTGTCATTTTTTGCCGTTCTGGGATCAACATACATATAGGTATTATTATACGTTATTATTAGAGTAGTTGGTTGGTCGGTTGGTTGGTTTCCAAGACAAAGATGCATGCAAGGATGGGGGAGTTGACCCAATCGCAATACGTTATTGTTCCATGCCCAGGGGGTTCGTTTCGTTGGTTGATGTTATTATTCTTCGAGTCTCCTTTGCTCATTCACTAATAGTTTACCCTCCCTGATCGTTCAATGATGCTTTGTGGTATCCTTGAATGCAAATCAGTGGGATGAAGAAATGGCCCCAACACTGAACCGCATCCCGCTATCTCGCCTTCCAGGCTCATCCATGCCAACTCGGGATACATCAGCCGTTGACGACTCTCCTGTATCCGCATCCAACGCGTCAAGCCAGCCAGCATCTCGACGAGTGTCCCAGACGATGGGTCCTCCCCCACTGCCTCATACCATCACTGCTGGAGGTGGATTAGGCGATAACAATGGTGTTGGTAGTGGACCAGGTATTGTCCAAAAACTCTTGGTTTTAATTTTTTAATTTTTAAACTTGTTTCTTTTTTATTGTTTCTGTTTGTGGTAGTTAACTGAAGAATTTATACAAAATTTATCACAGGCCCGATTCGACATCCACGCCCACTTACAATAGCTGAGATCCACCTGGAGCTTGAAAAGGAGCAAGAGGCGGTGGTATGTTAACAACCCGAAGGAAGAAGAACCTAACAAATTAGTTATTATTATCTAATGTCTATTTGAATGTAGGTAAACCGCCTGACACGAGAGCTCTCGCTTCTTCGCCAACAGACGGCATCAGTTGCGTCAACGGCTTCGTCGGCATCTATGAATAACTTCATCGAATCCAACGAATTCCAAAATCTATCTAGTACTTCATATCCGGTTTCGCGGAATAGGTCTTCCTCAACGTTGAGTTCTAGGAGCGCGTCCGGAGTTCCATCATATCCTTCTGGGAATATTGGTGCAGGAGTGACTAGCATCGCTCCGTCTCGAGACTCGGGCCTGCCACTTTCATCACGGCCGTCATTGGACTTTGCACATCAGAGGAGCGCCAGTCGGGACGTGTCTCCCTCTATCCCCTCCTCATTCCAACCCTACGGCGGCGAGAATTTTTCTTTGTCACGTTCGACATCGCAATCACAATCTCGTCACAGTCGACAAAGTTCGATTCAGAATCACCAACACCATCATCATTCGGGTGGATCGCGACATGAAGACATGGCTATGCAACGGGCTGAGCTTGACGCGGTCAAACGCGAGAATGAGAGATTGCGTCGTCGAGTTCGAGAACTCGAGGCTACCTTGAGAGAATTCAGTCAGAATTAGAATGGATTGATTGGTTGATTGATGTGCTGGTTGACGTTGTGTCACTTTGGATTTAACCAGGATGTAATAATGATTGTCGTCACCGGGGTTCAATAATGATGTTATTTTTAGTGTCTACCGTTAGTATCTATCTATGATTGTACTTCAGTTCAGTTTCAGTTCAATTCACTCCTCCCCCTTGTTTGTTATTTAGTTCAGTTGAACAAACTCCCTCAGAACAAGGAAAGAGAGCAAGAAAAAAGATCACATGTTGATGTCGTCAGCGCCCCACGGGACGGGAGTGGCTGGAGTTAGTGGCTGGTGGTTGGTTGAGGTACGTCACTTGTGGCGCGCCGTGTAGCCCCGCGCTTTCCTGTTCTGGCTAGTTAAATATCTCGCCTTCCTCTCCTTCCTCTTCCAGTCTATCCTATTCCAATCCATCATCCATCACATCATCTATTCATACACACACAAACACACACATACATATAGCAATTAAAATCAAGAACAATGTCTTCCCTCACAGTCCACGTCTCGAATATCTCTCCAAAGACTTCGGAGAAAGAAGTCAGGGACTTTTTCAGTTTCTGGTGAGTTTGCTTCTTCCAGACCAATATTGATATCTTTCCCAGTCTAATGTATTCTTTCTACTCAGCGGCAAAATCGTTTCCCTCTCAGTTACTCCAAGCAGTGGGGATGCAGATGCATCGCAATCCGCAACCGTGACATTTGAAAAAGAAACGTAAGATCTTCTTTTCTTTAATTATCTTCCCCAAACCTCTTTACTGACATTGCTTCTTTCAGTGCTGCAAGAACAGCCCTCCTCCTCGATCAAACCCAGCTTGGCCCCTCTTCAGTCCATGTTTTATCCGCCCAGAGCCTAGATGATATTGCCGGGGACAAAGCTGCTTCGGCATCCGAAGCAAAAGATGAACACAGCCATGGCCTTGAACAAGAAGACAAACCTCGATCCCGCATTGTAGCCGAATATCTTGCCCAGGGATACGCCATCAGTGATCAGGCCATCGAGAAGGCCATCAACCTTGATAAATCTCATGGCATCTCAAGCAGATTCACCGCTGCTCTACAGAATTTCGATAACAAGTACCATGCCACTGACAAGGCAAAGGAACTCGATAACAATTATCAGATCACAGCCAAAGCCACAAGTGGGTGGCGTGGCCTGAGTTCATACTTCGAGAAGGCACTGGACACTCCAACTGGTCGAAAGATCCGTGACTTCTATCTCCAGGGCGATAAACAGGTCAAGGATATTCATGCTGAGGCCCGACACTTGGCTGATTTGAAACGTGACAATCCTACCTCCGATGAGCTTACTGGTGCTTCCACTGCTCCAACAGGCGCTCCTGTGCCGGGAACTGAAGCCATACACAAGGGTCAATAGAAGAAACCTATCTACCTTTTATTGTATTTTTTTTTTCTTTTTTTTCATCCAAGTACCATCCTATGTTTACTTTAATGTCTCTCCAGATTTGAAAGTCCCTTTCTGATTCCGTCTTTTTTTTTACGGGTGATGACCGCATTATGAGTTGATAGGCGATATCGAGTTTCCTTAAAACATCTAAAATTTTACCTTTCTTTCACTTTCTTTCCCTCTTGCTTCTTCCCTTTAAATAGTGTCATTTTAGGCAGAAATATAGTAACGAAAATCGAAGGAAAAAATTTTAATTAAAAGGGTCGCCTTCATTTCAATTACATGAGAGAACATATATATAAAAAGTCCTCCACATTTAGCTAGACAGGAAAAACAAGAAACCGAGCCTATAGTCAAATAGTGACGCTTCAGTGGTGGCCTCCCATGGTCTTTTCCACCTTCCTTTTCGCTTCCTCAGCCAAAGGGTGGACTGGGTTGCTCGTCAATCCAGCCACGCCGCCGTTGTCATCGTGCTGACTCCCCCCCTCAACTTTGTTTCGGTTTGCAAGGTTGGGGATGTCCCCTTCTGTTTTGCCGGACCATCCAGGCAGGTCTGATTGTTGACGGCCAGATTGGCGAGAGGGAGAAGGGGATTGACGACCTTGGTTTGGGGCAGACATGTTTTTGGTCGCTTTTTGTTCTCTTTGGTAGCCTGACAGAACTGGGAAGCGTAGAATTATGCGCGAAGATAAGGAAGAGAGGAGTGGTATCGTTTAGTTTTCTTAAATCTCGCGTGGAACAAGTAGGATGGATGTTTAATTATTTGAACTGCGGATTAATCATTAGATACAGCTTGGGGTGCCATATTTATACTCACATCCAGAAACCAGAAAGGGTATGACGTATTAACTAACAATGATGGATGTATGACCTTGGCATCCCGGCCATTGAAAGCTCGCTCACAAGCCGAAACAGGATTCCTATCAAGGCAGATTGGTAGAAGGATAGTAGAGCTACATAGAGATTGGTATACAGGGATGGATCTCGAGCAGATTGTAAGAATGGAGTCGACAACTCAGCGAAACAGAAGAAGGTAACCAGTTAATTGGAAAGTCGGAGTACATGAAGGGAATACGAAGAAGGGTTACGAAAGAGATTTAAGGCCTCTAGCCCATCAAGGGTAAAAAACATATTGAACGCTTTTTTTGTTCATTAATCTTTCATGGTTGAATCGACTTATGCTCCACCATTGGCTTTATCGGCCGTTTCTGCAGCTACTGCTTGTGCGGTGGCCTCATCAATTACCCCCTGAATGATTTGTTGCTCCTCTGCGTTCAGAATCTTTGTCACATTCTCGTATACGTGCGGTTGCTCGTTTTGAAGACCTAAAGCCAAGTGCTATTAGCTCGGGTCGCGGTGTAATGAAAAGAGAATAAACATACTCATCAACATAATCTTGAATAAACCGTAGGGCTCGATTTTATCCAATGGTGATTCTAACAAACTTCCCTCGTATATTTCATCGTCATCGTCCTCATCTGGGAACTGGCCAATTTTAAGAGCCTGCAGAACCGTCAGGTTAATTTCTCCGCTTTTGAAAGATAAAGCGAGCAAAACTTACCTCTTGATGTAGGAACTCCATATAAGCCGAGCTTTCTTCGGCAACATCCCCATCTCCGCCTTCCGTTTCATCCTTTTCTGACCATTCCACATCACCACCCCAGTCGTTGTCGACATCATCGTCATCTTCATACTGGTAATCTGTCTCTTTGCTGGCTTCATCTCGCACTTTTTTATACGCGGTTAGCTCTGGTCCCATGAAAATAAACGGGCGCTAGAATACGTACATTTAATCGCAGCCGGTAAGGTTTGGAAAAGACGAGTCACTCCCTGGAGAAGCCGGGGCCAACCAGGCTGAACGCTCACTGGAATATCGTCTGCTGGCAACGACAGTAGGGCACATATTGCAAGAATAGAGAGCTTTTTGTCGTGAACTCGTTTGAACATGTCAATGCTGGAGAACCAGGTACTGAAAAATTTATTCGTCCACTGATTGCTTTCTAACACTGTGAGTGCTAGTACCGGGTTATAATATATGGCGTTTATGACCATTTCCATTAGATGGATAAGGTAAGATTTCGCTTTGAGATCGTCATTGTTGAGGGCCAACATCGCCAAGTTAATGAAGACAGGGACGTGCTGATCTGCATGGCCACGTAGGTTGAGCATGACGGCCTCTGCAAGTTTACAGCCC
Source organism: Myotisia sp. PD_48 (assembly GCA_032988175.1). Lineage (NCBI taxonomy): Eukaryota > Fungi > Ascomycota > Eurotiomycetes > Onygenales > Myotisia > Myotisia sp. PD_48. The sequence continues at coordinate 51,172 of JANTQB010000054.1, read as the reverse complement.
GATATCCTATCAACAGCGCCGCTCTTTTCATCGCGGAAAATGTCCTCGACCATGTTAACAATTGCCCCTAGATATTCAGGATTCTGGGCTAGTGTGGAAGCTCCGTAGGTCACAAAGTTATCCAGAGCAGGCAACATATCTATGATACCAGACAATATTAGTACCAGCGCTATGGTGAATACGAATAGGACAGATCGAACCTTCAAGGTAAAGCTCAGCTCCAGCTTTGAATGTTTTGTGCATGAGAATGAAGGCTTGCCACATAGTGGGCGATATTGACTTTGCCGAAAAGGTGCACGAGTCAACTATCTCGAAAACCTCATTGTATAGATCTAGATTTGATTTGGTAAGAAACTTGTTAGTTTTTGGGATTAAGGAGGCTGTACGTACCGAAAAGTTTGTTTTCAAGGGTTATCGATACCACTGGCATCAGAACACTCTCCAAGTGCAACAACACATCTGGCGTACTTTCCAAGGTAAGTATCAAGGTTCCAATCGTTTGCAGTACGCCGATGGCCGTGATGCTCTTGTCGTCGAGTATATCAGCATACAAATCCTCGTCACCTTTCGAAGCCTGCCTTTCAAGAATACCATGAACAATACGCATATAGGTATCACGTAATTGCTCACACAGCGCCACCGCAAATGGAGTCAGTTCGTTGGAGAATATTTCGACAAAGTCTTCCATAACATTAGCAAGAGCATCAACATCAACTTCGTTAGCCAATTTGAGAAGTTGCTGCATGATTTGTGGTATATTTGTTTGCATGGAGGTGCGAACTATATCGTGGCGAATAAGGGGCTGGAGAGCAAGGGCGGCTTGTACTCTCACAGGCAAGTCGGGGTCTGCCAACATATTCAGGATATTTCGGTAGATCGTCATGAGGTTAGCGGGATCCTTAAAATTCATCTGTTCAAATTTTTCCAGTGTATCGCATGCCCGAGCGCGCAAATACCCATGCTGGCTGCTGAACTCTGGGAAAACGTGGCGGACGAAGAAATATTCCACCTGATCAGCGATGGGGCTCTTCTTGCCGAGAATAACAGATGAAAGAGTCCCTATCATCCGTAGGGCACCTTCTTTTTCTCTTGGTTGCTTCTGATCATCCGGCGCGGACTCATACTTGCTGACAATCCCATTCACAAAGGTGAGAATAGAGAAGGTCTGCTTTTTTCGGACTTTTGTGAGTGTCACCAAAAAATTCGTAGCAGCCACTGCGGGAACTGATACTTCTTCATACACATTTAATTTCCGGTGTAGATATTCAGTTGGCTCGCTCTCAAACATCTCAATGTCCTCATCAGTCAAGCACAAGAGCGGGAAGATAAAGTGTGACATCAAATTTTCCATATGCGGCTTGAGTATATCCCAGGTTATCTTCGGTTTGATACATTCCTGAAGGAAAATCAACGTATACGAAAGGGCGGGCTTGCTGAGCCATTGTCCTTTCGACACCCAGTTATCAATGGCTTGTAGATAACCTTTTAGAATTTCTGGGGCAAATGTTGAGATGAAATTGTTTGCGAATTCGGTGGCTTCAGGGCTACTCGATTTCGCACTCAGAGATGGGTTGCCATGGCTTGGATAAGTTCCGGTTAGCATACAATATCCCACGTTTGACATGCTGAAAGAAATAGAAAGAAAACACCAACATACCGAATATAAAGACGGTTCAAATTAGCATATGACCACTTTTTGCACTTCCACCAATGGGAGAGTTCGCGCTCGTCCACATCGTCAGACATCGAGTTGGGCGGCGGAGTTTTGCCTATTACCCTCAAAAACAACGTACACCAGCCGACTGTCACGTCGTGAGCCAGCAGAGAAGCAGGGAGCTCGAGCTATGGGAGGAGTGTATGATTAGTCGAGCCATATTTCAATACACAACAAGGGACAACGATATCAGAGAATGTATTAGACATACGAATGTGGCATTCTTGTAAGATTTGATGACGGTTCTTAACATCTCACCAGCCTCTACACTTTCTTCCTCGAGCAGCCTGTTTCCAATATTCAGAAGCTGGGGAAAAGTGACCTCGACGATTTTATCAAAATCACCCCTCACCTCCCCACCCTTAAACCGGTAAACTCGACATATTGCTAACAGACACTGAAGTCCGGCAAACACGGAATTCGCGTCGCTGGTATTCAGAAGCTGCAGGGTTATATCGATGTAATTGGGCCACCTTTCGGGGAAATCGTATTTTAAGATCTTTGCCAATAGTGGGATGAGCTGAGCTCGGACGTTGGGTGGAGAGGAAGCAAGAAGAGGAATCAGACGGTTCCTCAGGGACGGACGTTCATCTTCAGGAATCGGCTTATGGGTGGTGTGTTCCTCATCCGGTGCCCATCCCCTCGTAACTCTATTTTTAAGATAGACAACGGCTGTGATTCAAAAACCAGAAATCATTAGAAACTCCATTATTTTCCTAGCCAGAGTCTTTGTTCCTACGAGCGCTGTAGGCTTTAGAACGGAGGGGAGGCGGAATATCGTACCAGAAAGCCGTACTGACGGATCCTGTTCGGCTTCTAAAATATCCAGCAACGCGTTCGGAAAGCCAGGTTGAACCTCTGCCTGAAACAAGGAGTTGTTAGTTAGCCACCATCACCCCCTTCTGCTAAGTCTGGAGCCCACAGTCCCACACGCACATATTTTAAATCCAATTCCGCCTGTCGTCTGATATCACCATTGCTGTCGAGAATGGCTACTATGCGGCCTCGAAGGGTAGTCACATCCATTTTGCTTGTGAAGCAGAGGAAAGGCGCTGCGCCGAATCTGACAGGAGATGCGCGATCAAGATGAATTCAGGATGCAGAAGCGAAGGCACCGTGACATGAGAAGAGTCGTGCTGCTCTTGAAGCAAAAGATAACCTTTTTCTTATTAATATATCTGGAGGAATTTCCGACAGGTTTCTTAACTATCTTTTTTTTTTTTTCTTTTTTTTTTTTTGAAGTGTTCGCGGTTTGGTTTGGCGGGGACCAGTTTATTGGCGGTGCCTTAATTAATTACGATGCTGGCCTGTTTGCTCTCTCCCGAAACCGTAAATCCTTGGGTAGAAGGACTAGCGATACCGCGCAGATACACTAGATACAGCTCTTGCGCGTATTATTCCCGCCATTCTAGATTTCAGCCTGGTATCGTCTTGTAGCACAAACTAGGTACCTAATTTTGAGCCATCTTAACCAGCCACGAAGAGGATTGACACTAGAGTACAGAGTACGGAGTAGTTGTATATAAATTCCTATTTATTGAAGCAGAGAGGCGGGTATTCATATCAATGCGAGTATTTACATGCCATTAATTTACAGATAGAGCGACGCGGCAAATATTACATCCCGCTTGATCAGTTCCTGCGCCTGCTGCATCTTGTTGTACAATGTGGGATCCCCCACCAGCTTTGCCGCATTCTTGACTTCTCGACAGGTCTCGTCTAGCCTGGTTATCACCCGCACTATAGTGCCCTCCATCACATCAGTCAGGTCGGTGATCCGGTTGAAGGTCATTCCCCGTGCCCATTCGTACACTACCTCCACTAGGTTAAATCGCGGTTTGCTAGCGAAGTCGTTCGCATCCTCGGATGAAAGAATTACTTGATGTTGGATTTGAAGATCGTTGACCCGGTTGGAAATATCGATGATGGCCTTTTTTCCTGCCGCCAGGCGAGGTGTCAATGTTGGTTCGTTTTCGGTCTTCTCTTGGAACACAAACGCAGACAGTAGCGCAACTATTTCCTCTGGCTCATATTCCGCCAGCACATTTTCGAGTATCAATTCGGTCAGAACCAATTCATCAGCAGAATGAATCTATCCAGGAAACCCCATGTTTCCCTAATTAGCCCTCAAAATATAGATATCGCTTAGTATAGATGGGATAGATAATCATCCACTCACCTCACATGCAACTTTCCCTTTCAATTGCACTCTACATGCCTCATCTACAAACCCCAGGTCTTTCAGCACTTGGATCCGCTGTTCGTAGTCAGGCAGTAACTGGAGATTCTGGTCTGACATCAACTGTTTTAGCTGAGTTATATTCTCTTTGATCTGCCATTCATCATTTTGCATCTCAAACTATATCCGATGAACCATCTGTAAGTTAGTTACCCAGCTAAATTCCGCAAATTACGTAGGTGGGGGGAACAACTAACATGCTTGAGGAATTGCGGGCAATCAAGGCATTCACCCAATTCGGCCAGATCGCGTTGCTTCTTTCTTTCATCTAGGAGTTCTCTCACTCGTAACTCCTTGATTTTTGTCCAGTCAAGTTCGTCCCACTCTTGCTGTGCCCACGAAGCACATAGCGGGGAAAGCTCTTTCCCAGCAATTTTTAAGGCCTCTGTAATATTATTTGTTAGAGAAATTTGAGAGAAATTGATGCCTTTTAGATCATTGCACACCTTTTCTGATGTTCAAATACCAGGTTGGTCCCCCAATTTTTAGTACGGTCGATGTAACGCACTCAACGTTTGTAATCGGCACTTTGCAGCTTCGCAATATCATATCAGAAGGGATGGTCGGAAGGGGTTGGAAATACTGCCTGAACCGTGGTAGATACGGCATGATATCACTCGATTGCCGGATGGACTCCAGCGGCCCAAACTCGAACACCTGCAAGTTAGGCATCGCACCAGTACTCGCCCCCTCTTTCATCAACATGCCAGCGGTCCTGACACCATTCTATTAAATCCAATATTAGTGGTGTCATCCTTGCCCTAGACGCCGGGGGGAGGGTCACGAAATAAATAGGGAAAAACTTACCTTTTTGAAAATTATCACCCGCTTTGCAGAAAATAATCTTTTTCCTGTCGGAGACACCAGGAGTACGGAGTGTAGTTGTGTTGTTAGACGTTCGTACTCAACTCCAGCTCGGTGGCATATCTCAAGATCAATGTCACAAATTTTACAAGGCTCTCTCTTTATTTTTTCTAAGCTGGCTTCGGATAGCTGGACCTGTTTCTGGTGTTCTGGCAAAAGCGCTTGGGTAGCGTTTTCACTAAAACTTCTTTTGATCATCTCTTCAATCTTCAATGCCTCCACTCGCAGCAGATTTAAAATCATATTGTATGTCAGCCGAAACTGAGATCTGAGCTTTGTAGGATCGCCGAGAATCATGTTCCTTAATGACGATATTGGAGGAGCTTCGTCTCGACCAGATGTGACTATGATCACTGACCCCACTGTATCAATTCCGCGGCGTCCAGCTCTACCGGCCATCTGAGTGTATTCGCCGGGAAGTAAATCACGGAACGATCTTCCATCATGTTTTCTAAACCCGGAAAAAACAACGGTACGTGTGGGCAAATTCAACCCCATTGCAAAAGTTTCGGTAGCAAAGAGGACTTTTACAAGCCCCTTTGCGAACAATAACTCGACGATTTCCTTTACAATCGGTAGAAGCCCCCCGTGATGCACGCCAATCCCTCGCTCAAGGAGTTCTCTAACCCTTCTTATTTGAGGTAAAGATCGATCTTCTTCCTTCAGGCGGGAAAGCGATTTTTCAATCATCATGTGGATGGTGCTTTTATCAGTGGCAGTACAAAAGTCCTGGTTGGAAAGTGAATCTGCGTTTTCTTCGCATCGCTTTTTTGAAAAGACGAAAATACAAGCCGGCAGCAGGTTTTCCCTTCGTAAACTTTGGACTAAATTTACCCAAACATTTCGATCCTGTGCTGCAGAAATCCTCCCGCCTCCACGTCCAGTTCTAGCAATATTCCCAACTCCCCGAGTTGAGGGGCCTCGACCGCGCTGCTGGGGGCCGCCTCGTTGCCCTCTTTGAGACCCGCCCCGCGGAGCCTGACCTCGACCTCTATCCCCGCCCCTTCCTCTATTGTTGCTGGAAGCCTCTGCAGCGCGTTGAGTCCGGAGTTTGTCACGTCCAGAGATAATGTCATCAGCTTGTTTCCATCCCTTCTCCAGGAATCGTTTCTCAGCATCTACAATCTTATGCATGCTCTTGGAAGCCCAGAGGTAATGCTCGAGTGGTACCGGGCGTTTGGCAGTTGAGATGACATAGATATCCTTCTTTTTTGTTCTACCAACCCACGAAGCAAACTCGTAGGTATTTGGAACTGTTGCCGAAAGTAATATAAGGCTAACATGCTCAGGAAGCATGATGATAACCTCCTCCCAAACCACTCCTCGTTCCAAGTCATTTACATAATGCACTTCGTCAAAAATAACAAATTCCACATCCCGTATCAAGTCCGCACCACGGTAAAGCATACTTCGTAAGATTTCGGTAGTCATTATCAGACAGCTAGCTTCTGGATTGATTTGGATATCCCCAGTTAAAATCCCCACGTCATCAAAGGTGGTCTTGAAGTCACGGAATTTCTGATTGCTTAGTGCTTTGATCGGAGAGGTATAGATAGCCTTGGTCATGTGTTTATTGGCTAGAGCTATGGCATATTCAGCGACGACAGTTTTTCCAGCAGAAGTATGTGCCGCCACAAAGACCGAATCCCCATTCTCTAAATGATACACGGCTTCTTTTTGGAAAGTATCCAGTTCAAATGGATATTCTCGAGCCATCTCAGGAACTAAATCATAAAAATTGGTTATCTCCTTGTTGATGTCAACAACATGGGCCCATTCTTTACGAGCATTCTTTGAAGAGGACGGAACAAGTTGCCCTCTGGGCTCCAATGCGGGATACTCGACTGGAAGAAGATTATCGAGATCTTCCTCGTCTTCGCTCTCTAATCCTTCGTCAAGTTCCTGGGTTTCGATACCACTTGAGGTTTCAGAAACCGAAACTTTCGGAACAGAGTCAACTTGGCTCTCATCATATTTAAGTGCTTCTTCGACTGTATGTGTGTCAGATTGTATATTGGTGTCTACTTTTGCATTAAATTCGAGTCCGCGAGAAAATCCTGGGGGGGTTTCCAATAAACCCCCCGAAGAGCCGAAATTAATAATTTTGTCAAGCCCTGATGATAATTTTGCCGGGACGCTACTCAATTCTTGATCTAGCTGTGAATCTTCAAACCCTAATGGAGATATCGAGGCCGCCGTTTCAAGACCGCCGGGGGCAAAGGGGAAAAAACCAGCGGCACCTCTGACAAACTCTGCATGGGCAGCAGGTTTTCTACGAAGAGATGTAGAATTTTTTGCTGTAGCCCGGTCAGCCGGAATGGTAATCTCATGGTAGCCACTGACTCTGCCTTCCAGACCCAGCCGGGTAAATCTGGTAATTGTACGACTTTGAGTTGGGGCAAGTTCAAAAAGCCTGGAGTAGTCGTTAGGAACATCCCATCGCCTGTGATTAAAAAATTAGCATCTCCGCTCTCAACCATTCTCAAATACCGAAACTTCTTCACACATACAGCTGAAGTCGATTTAGCCACCGAGTACTGAACCGCGGTGATGGAATAAGGAACTCTTGTTCTAATTCTTTCTTGAGATCATCCGCAGTTTGGGCTTCGTGAATTTGACGCCCATGACCACTTTCAGTATTTGATAGAAATTCAAAATCTTTAACTTGGTCTAACAAATCGACACGGGACTTGATTTGCTCCAAGACTTCAACGAATTGATCAGACATAACTAATTGCCACACGATGATCGATCACGCACTGCGATGGTATAGGTTGATTCTCGGTTCCCGGCCTAACATTGAGTTCTTATTGAAAGTGTCAGGTTGCCAGTGTTCTGGAGAGTGAGCTCGTTAGTTGAATTAGTTTAGGGAACTACCTCAACTGAATTGTAGTTACCACACAACAACAGGAGGTTGGTTACATGCAATGCGCAAAACACGTGTTCGTTCTCACTCAACACTTAAATTTACATTCAAGCTCCAAATAATATTCACCAAGCTGAACTGAACTCTTTTGAAATGAAAACTCAGCTGGATCAGAGAATATACGGGAAAAAATTATAAATAAAATAAATAAATATCATTATTATCATTATTCTGTACATAGAGTCATTACGAGATAATCCGACAAGCCCTAAATTCGACATTTCCAAATTGCAAAATTCCAGTGGTTGTCTCTTTTACAGTCAGCGTCCTTATCAATATTATATCGCTGTTCTGAGGGAAGCATTATCTGCAGGAAAATCCTGGGAATGTTTTACGGTCATCGGTATTGATATGGTACTCTAGGATGCCTCGAGTTGTACCAATATATCTTGGGTTGGTTAGTTGATGTCTGCTACGAGAGTGCATAAACCCAGGGATACTCACAGAGTTTGGCCATCATTCGCCCAGCCGATTCCCGCCGTTCCTACTCCCCGATCTTCCTCACTAGAATCGTTGAAATTCCGATCATGTCGAGATCGGGGAGTCGGCCGAAATTGATCTAATTCCAAGAGTCGCCTATATTGTGACTGCCACTCAGGTAACCGGTGCGATTCTTCTAGAACCGCTTGTCGTTGGGACCGGAAACGCTCCATAACCCGCGAAAGCTCCTGCAAGGTACGGCTGGTTGCGACTTGAGCTTGTGATCCTGCTGTATTCCCCCCCAGCCTGTTAGCGCGACGAGGTATGGATCGGGATCGGTGAAGTCGTTGATAGCCGTTGTCTGAATTATTACTTGGTCGCGTAGTCGTAGAACTTTCCCCCGTGCTTCGATGTGAATGTGTATCATTTGGAGCGTTTGAGCTTGAACTAGACGAGCTAGACGAACCGTTAGGGAGAACCCCATTGGTTGTTGCTGTAGGTCGCTCAGTGTAGGGGACTGTAGCATCCTGCACGGATTCTGGGAGGGGTAACCGCGATGGAGAGTAGGTCCACCTAACCGAAAAAGCAGGATGAGGGATTAAAGCCGAAGACGGCCGGGCAGACGGATGTGATAATGAGCTATCCTGGGATAGGATAATAGAACCTCGCCGCCGGGGTGGCCCAACCCTGGCCTGGTCTGGAGCACGTTCTACGGAAGGCTCGTGGCGTAGGAATGGTTGTTCCGGGGGAGGCGTCATTGGTGACCGGTTTGATTGCTGGGGTGAGGGAGAAAGAGCATGGACCAGGGCGTTTGGCAATTGCTGTGGCCCTTGGCCACCTCCCTCCGTCGAGGATGCTGATCGAATAGTGTTCAAGATATCATTTATCTGCCTGTCTCTAGCGGTCAGATCACGGGCCAGACTTTCACGTATTGTCTGGCTTTCTCGCTCGGCTGGAGTTCTTCTGCGTCGATTCCGCCTAAGCTCTAAGAGACGATGAGGGCCGTCGTCATATTCAGGAGAGAGTGGTGATTCCTCTGCAGCGGGGGTTCCGAGCTCTGACCCAGATCCCGATCCCGATCCCGAGTCTTCGGTTTCATGGGCTTTGTCGATATTCTCAACGTGGACATGTTCAAGATCTGGTGACTGCAAGTCAAGTTGAAGAATTTGTTGTCTAGAGAAGGCTTGGCGAACGTCTGCAACACCAACGCGTCCATGCTCCTCAACCCAGACCAGGATATCCCAAGGGTGAGGAGAAAACGACATTGAGCGAACAGCACCACCGTCAAAATGAGACCTAGTAGATTTGAACACATGTAGAATATCTTCTCGGCCTGATTTTTCATTGACCTCGGGAGCGAGGACACCTACTACATCAAACACGGAGATAACGCCGGCCTGCGAGCCAACAGCACAGAGATGGCTTGATGGGGAGAATGCGATCGCAAAGCAGCAATCAAGGTCGGGACAGTCAGAATCGAGCTCGACACTCCGGAGTAACGGCCAGCTCCATTGGCGCATGACATTCTCTTCGTAACCGCCCCGCACCATGCCACCAGGGCAAGGGATGCAATTATAGAAATAGATTTGGTTCTCATCGCCCACTGCTGCTAAGAGCTTGGAGTCCGGAGATATGACAGCATGGTTCATGCAATAAGGATGGCGAATTGTCTCAATCATTTCCATTAGAGTTAAAGAAAATATACCCACCGTTTTATCGTTATTACTAGGGCATCAAGTCAGTTGGATACACTTTGGGGAACATGGAGGAAAATGTGTCATACCTCAGCACTGCAACATCTTCCTCCGTAAATCCGTTCTCTTCATCTGATGGAAAGCGGTGAAGTGTAATCGAATTGATGATGGTGCCACCGAATTGATGGACGAAAACTTCTGAAAACAGGTTGGCAAAACAATATTTACCATGTGCGAAAGGGTCAGTAACTCACCAGGAGGGCACGATATTGTGGATTCACCACCGTTAACCAAAAGTCTCGAGTCGGATTCGGAAAGGCATGGGGTGCTGGAGCTAGATTCTAAACTGATAAACGCACAGTCTCCATTATCAGTGCCACCAACGGCTATCCACCCCAGCCCGGCTGTCAGACATTTTGGGTCAAATGGAACAACTGCGACGATCTCCCGTTTGTGTGACGAAAGGTGTATGGAGTATATTATTCTTCCAACGGCAGCGTAGATCCTGTCAGGATCGGCAGTGCTAATGTAGTTACGGAGTTGGGGATGTCTGCCCGCAGAATCTCGCGGTTATACATCAATAGACCTTGGGAATATAACAGGAGACGGGGTGGAAGCTTCCAGCGTTTGAACTAACGTATTTGGGATTCTAAAGGGGAAGAATCTGTTGGGCTTGGAGAGGATCAAAGAATCAGTGGGCCGACAGCTATACGGTTTAATCGCGAATTAGTAAGAGGAAGCCACCAGTATCGAAAAAGAGTACGGGGTATGTAGTTATGTATGTATGTATGGACGAAGCACGAACAGTAATTCGGTATCTAGAGCCATACTATGACAGTGTGGTCAATCCCTACTAGCATCGGGGCTATACACTTATGGCAAAGGAGATAGGTGGCGGTAAATGTAGAGGCAAGGCAAGGTGGTTTGGAGTTAGCTGTTGTTAACTCTTTATGAGGGATGGACAGCGATGGGATGCGGAGATGAGCGGCGACTGGCACTAACTGTTAGTTACCTTACCGTTACTCCGTAGTTTAGTTTGCTAGTTAACTACTCCGTAATGAGTTGACCATCCCAGTGTCCTGGTCGCCGAATCTGGGCGCGGCTCTTCGGCGGCTTATCTCAGCATGACGGGATGCACGTGACTCGTAGTGGGTGCTAGCTGAATTTGGTTAGATCGTTTATTTATTACGTTTTTGTGAGGTTCCATTCAGGAGAGCGTAAAAAAACCAATAATACCGGGCATTTCTTACCGCCTTTCCTGAAACGGCCTAGACCATGACTTTTTTTTTTCTCTTGTGCTTCTTGAAAATTTTTCTCCTTCTTGCGAAGTTCGTTCTTCTCCAATCTTCCCAAGTGCAAACCAAACCGACTTGACTGTCTTCCCCCATTCAGCAATTCTTTATTCTTTTCTCCTTCTTCGTGCGCCAAAAAAAATTATTTATTTAATTCTGTATTTTGTTCTTTAATCTCCTCGCTCTCGCATAATGTTTGGTACTCGGATCACTCGGGCGGTGAGTAATTGTTTCTGTTATCACCCCTTCCCCCTAACAATGGTGCTAACTGCTCTGTCATCGCCATATAGCTTCCACGCGCAAGCTCTAGCTTTATTCGCTCTCCTGCTATTCGCGTTCCATCCACATCATTCCGAAGATGGAATTCGACAGAGGGAGAAGGGAAGGTCAAGGGCCAGGTCATCGGTATCGATCTTGGTAAGCCTAACACCCAAGCATCCATACTAGAATGGTCAACAAATCAATATATATAGTTGCTGATGCTCGGGCCTATAGGAACAACAAACTCTGCAGTCGCCATCATGGAAGGCAAAACTCCTAGAATCATTGAAAACTCAGAAGGTACGCCATTTGATACCACCCTGACAAGGGAAAATTCTGAAACTGCTTTTTCCTTGCCCTCGTTGCTAACAGTAAGTTATAGGTACAAGGACAACTCCATCAGTTGTTGCGTTTTCCAATAATGGCGAACGCCTTGTTGGTGTCGCCGCAAAGCGACAAGCTGTTGTCAACCCCGAAAACACATTGTTCGCTACAAAACGTTTAATCGGAAGGAAGTTCACCGACGCAGAGTGCCAACGTGATCTTCAGGAAGTTCCCTATAAGATTGTTCAGCATACCAATGGTGACGCTTGGGTGGAAGCCCAGGGACAAAAATACTCTCCATCTCAGATTGGAGGTTTCGTTCTCCAGAAAATGAAGGAAACCGCCGAAGCCTATCTCAACAAGCCCATCAAAAACGGTGTTGTGACTGTGCCTGCCTATTTCAATGACTCTCAGCGTCAAGCCACCAAGGACGCCGGCCAAATTGCTGGATTGAATGTTCTTCGTGTTGTAAACGAGCCCACCGCTGCTGCCCTTGCCTACGGCTTAGAAAAAGAGCAGGATCGTATCATTGCTGTCTACGATCTCGGTGGTGGTACTTTCGATATTTCCATTCTAGAAATCCAGAAGGGTGTATTCGAAGTCAAGTCTACCAATGGTGACACCCATCTCGGCGGTGAAGACTTCGATATAACCCTCGTCCGCCACATTGTTCAACAGTTCAAGAAGGACTCTGGCCTCGATCTTTCTGGGGATCGCATGGCTATTCAACGTATCCGAGAAGCTGCGGAGAAGGCTAAGATGGAACTTTCATCAGCTCTTCAGACCGAAATTAACCTGCCTTTCATTGCCGCCGATGCCAATGGTGCGAAGCACATCAACACTAAGCTGACTCGTGCTCAACTTGAAAGCCTTGTTGATCCTCTTATCAAGCGCACCATTGATCCAGTCCGAAAGTCCCTGAAGGATGCCAACATGCAAGCCAAGGATATTCAGGACGTTATCCTAGTCGGAGGTATGACCCGTATGCCTAAGGTCACTGAATCCGTTAAGAGCATTTTCGGCCGTGACCCTGCCAAATCCGTTAACCCCGACGAAGCTGTTGCCATTGGAGCTGCCATCCAAGGTGCTGTCCTCGCTGGTGAAGTTACTGATGTTCTTCTCCTTGATGTTACACCACTCTCTCTTGGTATCGAAACTCTCGGTGGCGTCTTTACACGATTGATTAACCGCAACACTACCATCCCAACTAAGAAGTCTCAAACCTTTTCCACCGCTGCCGATTTCCAGACCGCTGTCGAGATCAAGGTTTACCAAGGTGAACGTGAACTTGTTCGTGACAACAAGCTTCTTGGCAACTTCCAGCTTGTTGGAATCCCACCAGCACACCGTGGCGTTCCCCAAATCGAAGTCACCTTCGATATTGATGCTGATTCTATCGTCCATGTCCATGCCAAGGACAAGTCTACCAACAAGGATCAGTCCATTACCATCGCTTCCGGCTCCGGATTGTCTGATTCCGAAATCCAGAACATGGTTGATGATGCTGAGACTTATCGTGCCCAGGATGTGGAACGAAAGGCCGCCATCGAAGGTGCCAATCGTGCCGATAGCGTCTTGAATGATACTGATAAGGCCTTGAAGGAGTTCCAGGACAAGATTGATAAGACCGAAGCCGATCAAATCCGTGAGAAGATTGCTACCCTTCGCGAAATCGTTGCCAAGAGCCAATCTGGTGAATCCACCATCACTGCCGAAGAATTGAAGCAAAAGGTCGATGACTTGCAGACTTCTAGCTTAACACTCTTCGACAAGATGCACAAGGCCCGCAGCGAAGAAAGCCAACAGCCACCACAGGGAGATTCCGCCAGCAAGCCATCCGGCGAAGGAGAGAACAAGCAGTAAACTATTCTTAAGTCTCACCCTTTTCAACCTCGAGTGCTCCACATCACCCTCGAACCCCTCTCCCATTTTCTCCCTCTAATCATATATTTCTCGGTGTTTAATATATTCCTGTTCTTTCCTGTGTCCTGGTCAGGTTAGGTTTTGTATACATGTAACATACCAAATGATTTTCCAACTTCACTTACCATCCATGGCTGCCCGGAGTTCAAGCTCACTTTTTCATTCCTATTTTATTCTCCCTCCTGGACTGTCTTACTATTATTCTTCATGCTCAACTTAATGCATCGGTTAGGGTTCGGCGAGGAGTTTATTCATTTTGACCATCCTAATAAGGTTGGAAGGAGACAACCGATCTTTCTGTGAACGGCTGTCGCAAACAAAATTCAACCATACAGGAAGGAGGAGGCGCCAAATTTTTTTTTTTTTTTTTCGATTTTTATTTCCCTTTTTCTCTTTCTGAAACCAATGAAACCATCCTCGCATCCCCAAACACTCTCCACTCTATTGTATATAATGAACGGTCAATAAAAGCGGTGGATAGTGACTTATGTCAACCATATTCTTCTTGTACCATCAATTGGTCTACATACCCCATAGTCAAGCACTGATCATGGTGCCATGAATATTTAGTGCCCATGAGATAGATCCCTTGAATTTTACCCTACCCCCGAAGTAGTAAAATATGTACAACATAGCCAGCTTTAGTTCCTAGCCCTGGCCCAAGTATTTCATCATTTACCCTCCATACATGAAAACTTTCCAATGCGTATTGCAACCACATCTCGAAGACCTCAGGCGATCGCAACTGCTGTGCAATTATGCATATGGTAGCCCTCGGCGCCTTAGGTCTGTCAGGCTGCTCGCTAGTCATCGGCTCTGGCGCAGGCGGCCGAAGCCCGCATATATCGGCGCAGGCACGAACAAAAGGTGGGACCAGAGCGTCGTTATAGATACAGTCACACCCAACCAGAAGATCAAACCCCAAGTCGATACCGTGCTGGCCAGCGCCTGTTTTATCATCTGGTCCTTTCGCTACCACCTGGGAAAATGATGTAGCGTTGGACATAACAGACTCTTTCAGTGCCGTCGGATCATCCAACTCCCAGTCCAAGGAACAAAATATTATATTACCTGCGGTTCGGTTCGAATCCCGACATTGAACACTTCTCTGAGCCTGCTTTTTTCGCAGGGACTGACGCATGCCTTGCTGGTGCTTCTGCTTTTTTCCGAACGGGTTGATAGGGTCTGCCGTCTTCTTTGGCACATTAGCCTCAAGATTCTCGCAGAATAATCTCCGTACATATTCTTGATCAGTCGCAATGTAGTGGCCGATCTTAGGGGCTACTGAAGCCGCGAGTAGACCAGATACTCCACACCCCAGTTCTACTACTATGGAGTCCAAGCTCAAAAGGGAAGATTTGAACAGAGGATTATTCTCGCTGCAGAGCCAACCCGCGAGGAGAGGTGTCACCTGCCACAAGACTGGATGAATATGACTTTCCGCAAGGCGAAGACTCGCGATGGTAGGTTTGTCAGCGCAGATCAAATTACAATGACAAGAGTTATTCAGTTTAACTGGGAAGGAATTTTACCTGCGCCAGTTGTCCCTGCAGCCCTGTTCGATGAAAGCAAAGTTGGTGACTGGCGTATCGAGAAGTCTCTGCCGTGGATTGAAAGCTCCAAGTTGTTGGACCGGGAGTCCACAAATCCAAGATCTCTGGAAGGAACCGGATACGAAAACACGACAAAGGCCTCTACTGACAACAGTTAATAAAGCAACTAAATGCCTGGGATCCCATCTTGCTGCACCTTGTTCACTATCCTCAACCTTCTGACCAATGGTTTCTAATAGGTCCAATATATCCATGACTGGGGATATGGAAGTCTGTCTAATAATTCGAGTAATTGGGTGTCAAGACTAGAAAAGGTCAATATAGCCTTTTTTTCTGGTTAAAGAACATGGTCTGGTTTGAGTGTAATAGCCTGATCACGAATAATAGTTAGGCTAAGCTTTTAAAGAGCTGATACATCCACTGATTAACTACAATAGGGTACCAGAATCTGGGTAATAGAGCATGTACTATTCCGTAGTGGTTGTTTGTACCTTGTAATAATTTAAGTTGATGGAAAACTAGGTTGCATAAGCTTAATCAAATAACTATTGGAATATTGTTCCAACAACCAAATTTTTCGATGATAAAATAACTAAAACTGTAAAATAATTTGAAAATGAAGAACATCAATTACCCATGACTTTCGTATTTTTAATACTTTTCACCTGTTTCTCCGTTGCTTGCAACGGATGAGCCACAGCCCTATGATAATTTTGAATTTAAAGACTCTATTTAACCAACCAAATATACTCCTAATATATAATTATAGTATACTATTTTATTCTCCTCCTAATTTAGTATAGGATTCTTATAAAAATATCCCTTTTAGTATTATTGTTATGGTTTTACGGTCAAAATTAGTTGTACTATTCAAAACTCATAGATCTAAAAACCAAAAAGTAGAGCCTTTTTTAATTGTAAATTTCTCAGCCAATTCTGCAGTTTTTAATATACTTCCTTTTTAAATAAGCTTTAATTTTCTACCAGATATAATCCTTCTCTTATTTATATATAAAGATATCTTGTAGTAAAGTTATTAATTAATTGAGTTGAAAAATTATCATGTGGCTATTAATTATCATTGGGGTGTGGCTCACCCGTTGCAAGCAACGGAGAAACAGGCGAAAAGTATTAAAAATACGAATGTCACGGGTATCTCTCTATCCATATTTATTTTTTTGCCTGAAAAAGATAGTGCTGAGCTAATAACTGTATTTTATCAAACACATAACTACTAAAATCAATGGCGACCGCCGGTATATCTCAACGAATAGACGCCACGCTCAATGCTGTTCAAGAGGATATATCCACTCTTGAAGAATGGATATACACTCCAGGTGCCCATAAATTCGACTTTTCCATTGACATCATCATCTTCGGGATGGCAGTCAAAGAATCCAGCTTGCTTGAACTTAGAACCATCAGGGTATCGGTCGACAGAGCGGACATCTACAATCCTAAGACCGCTGCCATAGTTGGCCTGATACGAGAGACCATCCTTGACGTATTGGTTGTGATCGATAGCCTGGGCTGGAGACTCGTAGTAACCGGTATTCTTTGGGCTTTTAAGAGAGCGGATATCGAAGATATAGGTGGTGGTGTGGTTCTTTGCAGGGCTGGTTCCATCCACCTCATCGAGCTCGTCATCTAGAAGGAGATAGTGCATCTTCTGGTCTACAAGCCATCCTTGATGGGTGTAGGCAGCACCTACATATGGAGTTTTTGAGATGATAGTTGGCTTAGACTTGCGTGTTACATCCACAATTGTGAGGGTATCCTCATTGTAGTTGAAGCAAATCTCACGACCCCTATATTCCTTATCCGGACCGGTGTAGATAACACATTGAGCTTGGAAGTGTTAGCTTAGAATTACACACATATACATGAAGAGGGTTGCGCTACTTACCGTCATGGACGTATCCGTCCTCGCTTGCACACCCAGGGGAGGTTGGTTTGGCTGGGTCCTTGACATCAACCATGAATAAGCCTCCCTTGCAAGTAGAGTTTCGGGCGGTTCCGACGGCGTAGATCATGTTAGTTGCCTCGTGGGCAACAATATTATGAGAGCTACCAAATCCATCAAACCAAGCTGTAAGATCCTCCTTGATCGAAAATTCCTTTGGTTTCCTGAGGTTGAGAAGCTTTCAGTGCAAAATACTCTTGTCAGTACAGGCAGGCCAGTTTTGTTCCCGAATAGAATATTTTCAATGTACCTTTCGCATATCAAAGACCTGTAGCCCATGCCCAGGCGCTTCTGAGCCGATATAGACATATCCGTCAATCACCTTCAGATCACGCCAGATACTTGGCACAGTTTGGGTAGCCAATCTTCCAAGGTACTCGAGCTTTCCGTTCTTCTTAACTTCAACGAAGGCGGTGCCGTCCGTTTGAGCAATGGCACCGAATTCACGGCCATCACGGGAGGTCCATCCTGGTAAACTTTGTTAATACTGATGATCTCTCAAGCTAGATTCAATATATATCATGGTCCCAAACTCACCCCAAACATCGTTTCCTTCTCGGGTCTTGCTTCCCATTTCTTCATGGCTCAGGAACCCATGCATATCGACGTTATCACATCCATACTCTCCAGCCTTACCTCGCCTGCAGCGAGTGTATCGGTTGGTCTTGCCATACTTCCCAGCAGCAAATACGTTCTGTGATCGGAATTCTTCCCGTTGCGAGATTTTCATGTCCATTAGGCGTGCCATGGTGAGGGCCTTCGCTGACTCGGACGCCGAAGCGACTGCGGCTGTCGCCAGCAGCGAAAGAGGTATGGAGATTTTCATGATTTTTCAAATTATCTATTCTTCGCGTAGGTCTAGGAAAAACAAAGAGATGCGACACGAGGAAGTGGGAGAAAGAGGGGAGGAGGAATTGCGTCTCTAGGCGATGGCGATGCCTCTTTATATAGAGGCGGTAGCTCAGAAGCTCTCTCTATTATCAATAATATAATTTTCGGTAAAATTATTGCAGGGCACCAGCTGCTGCATCCCCAATGGTTGCACTTTGTCTGAATATAAAATGGGAATAGTAAACTCAAATTCCCACCAACCTCTAGCACGATCCATAATATACGGATCTCACTTGCTCGATGTTCCATGTCGATGAAGATCTATTCATGTAGCCCGGCAGATTAATTTGCATTTGGTTGTGGTATCTCTAAATATCCTTGACGAGCCACCGAAATATGTTCAGGGAGCAGGGGAAGAATCGGGCTTCTCGGGAGATGAGAATCCCTGCCATTGATGTCTACCAGGATCTGATGGCCTGTCCAGAAGGCAAATTCGAGCATAGCTCAACTTGACAGTAGGCCTAAACCGGTGCATAATTTGCTAACGAACGAGGAACGCGGTGGAAACCCGTTGTTAACCGTTGAAAATGGTCTTGGATACTCCTAGCACCGGGAAAGAAAGCGAGCCGGACGGAGCACTAGTTTGTTATCCATAATCTGTAGGTCGTTGGACATGATACGACAATCCGAAACTTTGGACTCTGGAATATTCAACTGCCATGGTTAGAAGATCTGGGGCAAAATAAGAGCGATTCATGGGTAATTGAGAGAGAAGAGACGTGCCATGGCGATCAAATCAGCACGCTATCAGCCGATCTCACGAAACTATTCTCCATGTTGCGTGCCAAGCATGGCTGGAATTTGACTCCATGTTCGCTCGCTTTAGCCCTGGTCGAGTGCAAAGTGATTTTTATATTATTGAGGAGAACCCTGATGAACTCCGTCAAAAGGGCAGTTCCGTTTTATCGTCGATACATACTCTGTACATACATATGGTTAGGGAGTGGGGTTGTTGCCAGGGCCTTGGGTTACAGCGATCCCTCATGAGGAGACGATGTGGCTTTTTATGCACTGACGGGTCCAAAACAGGAAGCCCGAACTTCTTTCTAGAAGGCTAACTACCTAGGTAGCCAAGCAGTACGTAGCACTCCAGAGTCCCCTGTATCTCGTTACAGACTATACAGAATAATCGGGTGGATATTGCAATTTCCGCCTGAGGGGCGGCTAGCAATGGTTTAACTATTTTGTTCATGATGCGGAGGAGGCACGGAACGAAAATCAATAACATCAACCCCGCAGGATGAGTAAACATTCGTGAGATACACAAGCCGACAGTGCGGATTGATGAAATAGCTGGTACCTCCCTCTCCGTCTTGACCGTTAGCAGTTCCCCACGCTGAACCCTGGGGATCAACGGCATAGGGATCTGCATGATCACCTGCTGTAAAAAGGTTATATACTCCGTACGTATGTGACCATCGTGATGACCAGGGACCCCTGGTAGGGAAGGGTTTTTTCTCAAGGAATGCGCGGTATGAGACCGTTATCAACGCACGCAGACATTCCAAGCCTTCCAAGAATATGATCAAGTCTTGGGACGGATTAACCATAGGGCTCGGACGGTATTACTCCCTACTTCTCGTCTGCGGAGGATTCTGCATCGAGTAACTAGCAGCCAAGTTCTCTAAATGGAGAATTACAAGGCATGGATGGGGTCAAGTCCTGACTCAAGTTATGTACCCTGTCTGGTTAGTGGTAGAATAATGCAACCATTCTATCGGACAGAAAGGTGACAGGCAATCAAAAAAACCATAACCCAGGCTTCGCTACGACTGGGATTTGCGAGGTTTGTTTCCAGACTTTGAAGACATCATGTATTTAACAACACCCGAGTTAGTGACTTGGCCATAAATATCTACCCCATATCGTTGATATCCATTACTTG
Organism: Myotisia sp. PD_48; assembly: GCA_032988175.1. NCBI lineage: Eukaryota > Fungi > Ascomycota > Eurotiomycetes > Onygenales > Myotisia > Myotisia sp. PD_48. Next base: position 31,223 of record JANTQB010000054.1, on the reverse strand, counting down.
TCATGCTAGTGTACTCCGCCTGATAAACCGAGCAAAATTTGGAGAGTAATGCGGGTTTACTACAGCGACCATGACCGTGCCGACCTCAAAACCATGTGAATAATATCTGAAGGCGTCATTCCTAGCCCTTAATACCACAAAAGATATCCTGCGTAGCATCAGGGTGTATTCAGCATTAGACTATCTGTACGGAGTAGGCCCAGTAACATGTCATGGTAGGATGAAGATAGGGAGAGTTGTAGGTGTGATGAAAACCGAGATCTCGTAAGATAAAATTTTATTGCCGACATCTCAAGGAATATCAGTTTGATGGATATACTCTTGATATGGAGGATAGCGGGAATATTCTTCGCGGCCTTCTTGTTTCTCACAAGCCAACAGCAGAGCGATCTGACAGATCTGCAAAATCTAGAGCTGAATCCCTGTTGCTCTTCGGCTTATCCTGCCACTTCAGATATATTTACTTATCAAGCGAGAAACCGTCATTGCCGGTTTAAAGAACGAAGATAATACTATCGGGGCTATGATAACTGAAAAGGGAGGGAAAGAAAGCCGAGGGACCTACCATGGTAAAATTAGGCACGGTAATTTGCAATGATTCCTAGTATCATTGCGCCTAGTGAACTGATTTGACGTGTCATACAGTTAACTGGTGCTGGGACCTCTTTTTGTGGTTGGTGTTAAACGAGTTCAAGTCTTCAACTCAACAAACCAGGGGGCCAAGAGAAGGTATGGTGAGTTAGAGGTTCATAGGGTATTAAGTCAGATTAATTAGAAGATAAATAATTCTGCAATTCACAGGCAAGTTGGAATCGAGATGAGGCAAACGCCAGCATCAGGGTGGATAAGAAAGAAAGGGACCAAAAGAGCCCTCAACATTTGGTAATCAAACGAATGTTTGGAGGAGACAGGGATTGGCATGTAATCGTCCTTCCATTGGCAAGAACAAGAACAACATCTGGTCAAAGAAAGGCCTCTATTTCAATTTCCACGGTTGTTCTGAGGATAGGGATTAGTTCGGCAGTCCGCATTCGACACAGAGACAAGGCGGATAGTCCTCCAATCCATGGTTGCAGCACCAACATTCTGGTAGTGTTTCTAAAGATGGAGAATCCGGGCGTTTTTCGCCATCGGCTGGAGTTTCTTTGTTTGACAATGGTTTCTTAGCGGTGATGGTTGGGGTATCTTTTTTTGTTTTAGGATTTCCGGGTTTGAGCGGTTTGACACCTGGGGTATTTTTGGCCATGTTTGAGTGCTGGAGGAATTACTGCTAAGTGGCCTAATCGAGTACTCAGATTTGGAGGCCGATGGCCGGATCCAGCAAGGGCTTGGATGGCTGGATGGATGATAGGAGATACGAATCTGTCGGGCAGACGACCTGGATCAGTCTGAGGATAGGCTTGAAGATGCTCCGATGAAGGTCACAAACAGCAAACAAAAGGAGGTACACATACATGCCTTTTGCTGTGGTTTTTATAGCTAGAGCTGGGTATCTCATGGGAAATTGGACTCTTCTAGTCTTGACATCGCTCACTCTCTGGTGTCTGTTTCCATCTGATGGCTAAGGACCAGCTTCAGAACATAATCATCAAGCTTATATCAGCGAAAGAACAACTTGAATGAACTATTCTGGGATATCTGTGTCCTCTCGCTTCAGATCCCCCTTTTAAAAAGAATAAAAAGGCCAGTCAGTGGAATACAGCAAGAGTTGAGTTGTATCCAGTGAATGTGCGGGCAGAAAATAGGTATATTCTTCCTCCAAGTTAATAAATATAACACAGACCAACAGACTCCCTTCAGGAATTACACTCTGGAAATGTCTGGATCGAAGGTGTGATAAACAACTGATAAAGGATTTGTTCTTATTCTTCTTCTTCCTTATCATCATCTTCTTCTACTACCAGTACTTCTATCTCTTCTCCTTCTGCTTCTTCTTTTCCCCCCTCTCTGCGTTGATGAAGGCCATGTCTATATAATTATACTATACCCTTGGCAACCAAGAGCTCTTCCAAGCTTCAAGCCCTCGAGGGTTCGCCCCTTTCCATCTCAGTTGCTCCAGCTGGGGAACGAGAGAAAGAAACTCACAAAACTCACTGGGACTTGGCCCTGGGAGCGAAAGAGAGAGGAGACCAATCTCAGAGGGAGAACAGCCGACGCCCAGCCATAGGACTCCGTTCCTGGCACTCAGCTCTTGCGATGCGTTGTTGAATGAGTGGTTGGCTTGTCTGTTCTGGTTGCCTTGGAGGTTTTGGGCCGAACTCTAACTCTTCCCGCCCAGCCTCTTCGTCCGCTTCTCCTCTCTTCCTCCACCTTTTACTCCTCTTTGTCTTTTTCTCCTCTCGCGACCAGCTTCTCCCTTTCTCAGTTGCCTGTAAAGTCCATTTCTGTTCTCTGCATCTTCTCCAAACTCCGCGCGACTGACTACTTCTGAGCCTTGAATTATCGGCCATATTACCATTTGTGGTAAGCTCTCGCGCTTTTGCTCTCTCCCTCCTCCAGCTCTTCCTCCCTCTCTCCCTCTCTCCTCTCCCTCTCTCTCCCCAGCTGGAACCTATTGTTTCACCATTTCGGCAGATCTGACCCCACACCAAGTAGCCGTAGCTGTTTCTCGTACCAGAATAAACGAAGCTCCTTCCACCCATCATGAAGGAGGCTGTTTTCTACCCACGAATCTCCAAGAAACCCCCCTTCAGTGTCGATGCTCCTGGCTATGATCCCGTCCCTGGCGAGACGATTCCTCGTAGGAACATCACTGCCAAAGATGGTCTGCTCAAGTCTCCCCATCCCGAAATTACCACAACCTACGATAATCTCAGATACAGTGCAAGAACCTTTGGCAACGCGAAGGCCGTTGGTTCTCGCAGTCTGGTGAAAACACATACCGAAACAAAGAAAGTCAAGAAGGTTGTAAATGGCGTGGAGCAAGAGATTGATAAAGACTGGACATTCTATGAGCTTAGCGGCTATACTTACATGTCCTTTCTCGAATACGAGAAACTGGCCTTACAACTTGGAGCTGGTTTGAGAAAGCTCGGCCACGAGAAAGACAGCAGACTCCATCTCTTTGCTGGCACAAGGTTCGTTGTTCCCTCCCGCTCTCCTACCTGTTAATCGCGCTCTGCTAACGTAAAATCCTAGCGCTCACTGGTTGGCTTTATCACATGGTACATCCCTATAACCAAACCCCCTAGCCCCCACTGTCAAACTATAAGATAGTTTTAACAAGTATTTATTCTTAGGTGCCGCGTCACAGTCAATCGTGATTGTCACTGCATACGATTCTCTGGGAGAGGCTGGTGTACGGCATTCCCTTGTCCAGACCGGCAGTTCATCTATCTTCCTCGATCCCCATTTGATCCCAGTGCTCAAGAACGTGTTGAAAGACGCGTCTTCCATCAAGAACGTCATCTATGACACTTCTGCAGAAGTAGACCAAGAAGTTCTAGACGATCTGAAGTCGGAATTTAGCTACCTTAATGTTTTGTCTTTTGAGGAACTTAGAAAGCTAGGGGAGGAAAATCCCGTGGACCCTGTTCCACCATCCCGCGAAGATTTGTGTTGTATTATGTATACTTCCGGGTCCACTGGACCACCAAAGGGCGTTCCTTTGAAACAGAAGAATGTGGTCGCAGCGAGTAAGTAAACTGTTGTACTCGGATGCCTTCATGTTGAGCTTGATACTGATATATATATTCTTCTTTCTCTTGTAGTGGCTGGTGCCGATGGGGTTGTTGGCTCATATCTCGGCCCTAAGGATATTCTACTTACTTACTTGCCGCAATCCCATATCCTGGAGTTTATGTTTGAGAACCTTTGTTTGTACTGGGGAGGCACCATGGGATACGGAAGTCCGAAAACCCTCTCTGACAACTCCATGAAAAACTGTCTTGGCGATATTAAGGAGTTGAAGCCCACAATTCTTGTTGGCGTGCCTATGGTTTGGGAATCCGTCAAGAAGGGCATTATGGGGAATGTTAACAAGAGTAGCTCGTTGATCAAAGCTATCTTTTGGGGTGGGATGGCTACTAAATCGTTCCTCATGTCGACCGGCCTCCCGGGTGCAGGTGTCCTTGATGCTATTGTGTTCAAAAAGCTTAAAGAAGCTACCGGAGGTCGTCTTCGTATCATGCTCAGCGGTGGCGGCCCGATTTCTAAGGACACATTGAAATTCCTTTCCCTGGCCATATGTCCTATGATTTCTGGCTATGGTCTGACTGAAACAGCGGCGATGGGTGGTCTCAATGATCCACTGGCATGGAATCCAAATGCTATCGGTGATATTCCAGCATCCATCGAAATGAAGCTCGTTGATTTCCCCGATGCCGGATATTTTACCAACAAGAATCCACCGCAGGGAGAGATCTTTATTCGAGGCGAGAGTGTTGCGGATGGATATTTTGACAACGAGGAAGAAACAAAGGAGGCTTTCACGTCAGACGGATGGTTTATGACGGGTGACATCGGAGAGTTCGATAAATACGGCCACATCAAGATCATCGATCGCAAGAAGAATCTCGTCAAATCACTTAACGGCGAGTATATTGCTCTCGAGAAACTAGAATCGGTGTACCGGTCCGTGCCTGTGGTTGCAAACATTTGCATCTATGCTGCGGCTGATCAGGCCAAACCTATTGCAATCATCGTACCTGCAGAACCGGCGTTGGTACAACTGGCCAAGACCAACGGGATCTCTGGGGATAGTCTCGGTACCCTCGTCCATGACCAGAAGTTGAAATCCTTGGTTTTGAAAGAGATGCAAGCCGCTGGAAGAGCCGGTGGACTGAATGGGTTTGAGATCATTGATGGAGTCATCCTGTCTGACGAAGAGTGGACTCCTCAAAACGTGAGTTAAATCTAAAGTAACCAAGTATTCAGCTACAGAAGTGTCATGGCTAACATTCTGGTTCATAAGGGATATTTGACGGCTGCCCAGAAACTTCAGCGAAAGAAACTTACGGCTAAGTTCCAGGGTGATATAGACCGTGCGTATGGAAAGGCATGAAAGGAGAGTTCCATACTCTGATTGTCAGTATGATGATTTATTTCTTTGTGATGCCATTTTACTGTATGGCATAGCGACGTTGCTTACTGTTTGCGTATCATTAAGCCATCTGTTACTGCTCCATTTATATATTCTCCCTAATCTCTTACCTACCAGTTCCTCTCTGTGTATATTTGATTGGTTGTGTCTTATTTTTGTTTTTTGCACACTTTTCTTTATAATAATGAATTTTTGCAGCGCTTTGTGATCTCATTATTTATTAGTACCAGCCATTCAATTCAATCAATAGTTATTAAATAAATTAAATAGTCTGGAGAGGAGTTAACCAGTTGTATAGGTTAATTATACTCCGTACTCCTTATACGACGAGTGATCGTTGAATCGCTTGGCAAAATATTAACTCAAGCTACTTCTGGCGCTTACTCAGCAGCTCGGTTTTCTGACTTCTTAACCATCCTTTTTTATCTTTTTCTGACAGGAATACCAGGAATACATACGATCACAAGAACAATGTCACTCTGGAAGTATGTGCTGTTTATCCTGATAGCTTGCCATCCTCTTTGTTTGGTAAAGGCTAATTGGCTAGTTATCTGACCTTGTTTGGCTAAATTTTCAATCACTAGGTCTTACCGCTCTTTGCAACCGCGAACTCGTCTTCTCCTAGGGGTTGGTCTTATGGGATATGCGACCTTGGGAATGTGGATGTCTCCAACACTTGAAAAAAATTTCGGGATGGAGCCCTCTAAGGAGGAAGAAGCAGAATTGAACCGGAAGCTCTCCATTCATATTTCTACTGTCGATAAATAAAACACACGCCCCCTATTACTAATGATCGGGGTTTCTTTCCTGGAACTGCTCGGCCTTTTCGCAATTTCTCTTGATCCAAAGGGAACGTATGAGGAGCCACTCTAAGAATCTATGACGGCTCAAGCGGTGACGCTGTTGGAAGAGAGTTGGGGGGGGTGGGGGAGGGGGGGGGGGATTGAACCAGAATCACGAGCGACTTCTGATCTCGGGACTCACCGTTGTGAAACCATGATTTTACGCATCATTTCAATCTGGTTGAAAATCCCCACTCCGACCCCACCATCATAATTATACATATCAAAAAATGGAAGCCCTTTTTCTGGCTGGAAAATGACCACCCAGCCTTGGAGGTCCCCCTTTTCGTATTTTCGCCATAGGCGCTCCGTCACCACTGACCGGAAAACTCCTCATGGGCAGGGATATGTTGACAAATGGTCTTTTTGAGGGAATGTCGGGAGTGTGGGTGGGTCGGAGCTCACTACTGTTTTCGTACATTTGGCTGGAGATGATATGCACTTCGGGTTGCGGTGGCGTTTTATGCTGTGTGCCATAACACCTAACCGGTTATCATGTCATGGATGATGATGTTTGCTCTGGCCTGTATCTTGATCTCTGTTCGCTTCTCTTGGTTATCAATATTCGTCCTTACCAGACTAGTTTTGGGGACGAAATGGCTAAGACTTTCAACCAGTTAGTTCGATAATTTTGCATCTCGAATTCTCTATATTCCGAGCGTATTCTCCTCGGATCAATCAAGTTTCTCCGCGCAGCCTTTGGGAAAATAAGAACGTCATCACATTAGCCCAATCCTTCATCTCTCGCACCAAGATAGATTGTTTATTTCCCAAGAAACCACTTACTTGCCTTAAGTTCTGGGGAAGGATAACACATAATGGGCAATTTTCTCCCCTCGTGTAATTTTGGTCCCATTCATTAGATCACTTGTATGAACAGACACACAATACAGTAGCGCTCTTGAATTTCGAACCTCACAATTTGAAATTTCTCTATCTTATTTCAGTTTTAGTCATGGGAGGAATACATAAATATTGGGCATGTTAGCCAATTGGTCTCAAACATGTAACGTTTATATTGGTTAGCTAGAGCAATTACCATCTGTAATGCTTTTCTAAACTATGTATGCCCTAGGAAATGATTTTGCTCTGTTGTAGAGACCGGGGTTTGCACCATAAATCAACAGCGATGGAATAAATATCCCAGAAGATAGCCTTCTCTTTTTTCTTTCCCTAATATTTTCTCCATTTACCAGCAATCTCAGATGCATCAACAATCCCACCCATGATTAGAAGCCCTAACAGTCAAGGTAAAAGAAGAACACAAAAAATTAAGAAAAGGACAAGGAATAAACCAAACTACATATCTTCTGTGATGGTCTGCCATAAACACTCAATGCCAAATAGCATGGAGCTCAACTAAACATTTTTTTGTTGCTCTCACCTCAACATATTGATTGCGTGATGAGAGGTGATTCCAATGGCTAAGACGAGGCAACAGGGGTGGAAGGGAGCAGATCATAATGCATTTAAACTGACCCAGCATCATCTCTCACTGGTAACAGGTCAGCTCAAACATTAAAGAACAATCGTAAATAAACTAGGCAAAAAAAAAGCCCTCCTACTCGACGAGTAGAGAAGCAATAGCAAAATGTTCGTGCGACAACAAGTAGAAACTAGAAATTCGTCTCTCATTATATTCAAAGGCCCGAACGGTCAAGTCATGTGGAAGAGGGAGGGAATGGGGGAAACAATCATATGTGGGAACCAGAAATGCTTGCGGATATGAACAAACTCCGAGCATCCCTAAAGTTGTTGGTTCGCGAGGAGTCGAAAAGTGTTGTATAACCAGAAATTTGGATCACAGCTGTATCATCATCCGCGCTGGCTACAATCTTCATCTCAGTCATTTGGCTTAAACTCCAAGGAAAAATCAAATCGAATAAAAAATTTTTTGGTGGAAGCGTATGGAAAGTCCAGCTTGGCGTTTTCAACGAGTAGCATCAAGGGCGGCGTTCTGAATTCATGCATAGATTCTTCTTCCATTAATGGCGCATCGCAATGGCGTTCGAGTTTCGGTAATAAAAGTTCAACGCAAGGTGTTGATGGGGAGATAAATCCACCCATCCCATATCTTCCGAAATACCTTCATACCCTACAGTTAATATCGCCCGTAGCTATGCGTTGTCGGGCGGTTTGAGTAGGATCCATGAAATTTTAGGCCATTTCTCAATCCGTGGTCATCTTGACGATGGAAGTACTGGTTTGCTCCATCATTTTCATTGTGTAGCAATGATACCATTGGCTCAAATGTTTCGCCAAAGTTACTGCTATCTTGCTGCTCTTGGTTCTTCGTCGCGGTGATGCTATCATTGAAAGTAGACATATGGTTTCTCAGCCCGGAAGGTTCTGCACAAGATTTTCTTTGGCTGCTCGAAGTTGCTGTGTATGATTGCTGTCCGTAGGTATCGACACCTGTAGTATCTTTCATGGACTCCATCGGGTTTATCGAATCGTTCATGATACCGAAATCAAACCCCGGGGAAGAGGATGATGATGAAACTAGAGAGCTGGCAGTCAAAGGAGGTGGATCGGAGCCTGTCATTCGGCGACTTTGGCTCTGCTCATACGATAGCAAAGGAGGGTGTTGGCGTGTACTTGGCACAATACTCTGACCCATATTGTTCATACGACTGTCACAGGAGGCTCCGGTATCCTCTGGGCCTATACTTGTTGTGCTGTTCCGGCGTGCATCTTTATAATGACCTGGAGATCTACCACGTACTACCATTGGGTAGGAAAGTCGCCTCGCCACCATAACCCATTGGGGTGCAGAAGATTTTGTGCCAGCCTCGCCAATATCAGCATAAAGCTCTGTGACAAGTTGATAGAATTGCTGCTGTGCACGACGTTTCCCATTGTTGGCGGTTGCTTTCTGGAATTGGATTCGTTCAAACGTATGAGATGTAGGGCTTGATTGTACATTTTGAGACGGGTGACCAACGCTTCCAAATGGCGGAGTGCAGTCAAAATGCATAGAACTCGAGGGAGGGGAGGTCATTGCGAATGTCATATGATGACCATTTCCCATGTGTCCAGGGTTGAGGATGAGGGATGGTGGTGGCTGGGGGTCCAGGGAAACCTTTCCAGGCCGTCGTTCAGATTGTTTATCTCGCTTCGGAGTATGTTGTACCAGTTCACGAATTTCACCCTCTTGTCCATTGACAACAGCGGAAATGGCCATGGAAAACGATTTTACTCTCTGTGTGGTACCATTAGCAAGCTGCAAATAAGTTGTAGGATTTTGCATCTGCATCCATGGGCGTAATGTGAAGGAGCATGAGAGCGAAAAATAGTTCCGGCGGTAACATGTCCATTTTCCATCCACAGGAAAAAATCCTTTGTGGATTTTGGCGTTAATCTCGGGTCTAACCGGCTGATTATTTATTACAAGATGATGGAGGACAACCGTCTCTTGGAAGGGTGGTGCCTCGGGTCCGGTAGACCCTGATGGTCTTGATATAGGGGTATCTGGAAGATAATTCCCGGAACTGCCAAAAATCGAGCTGCTCTGATGATGGTTGGAATGCATATCTATGGGCCGGGTTGCTGGATAATTGGAATACCGAGAGAGATTATTCATTGCAAGGCCGTTTGAATTTGGATATACACTCCTTGTTGATTGGTAGGGTACGTGATAGGCATCCGCCCTAGGCATCATACCAGGCGAATTTGGGAGAACTGTCCCCGAAGAATGCATAGTAGGGGGGAGGCAGCCAGGAGTTTGGCTGCAGCTAGCGTATTGTCAGTCAGAGAACGGGAAGGTGGAGTTATTTGGCTGAAGATGAACATACAGTGCTGACACACTTTGCAGTCTATAATCCGTCATGTTCTTATTCGCAGCGTCCTTGATTCCTCTGGGGAGGCGAGGAGAAGCTGGGCCCAATGTTAGAGCGATAGAAGCCGCAGGACTAGCGACAGTGGTTGTAAAAGAAGGGACTGAGCCTGTAGATTCTGGAGAGAAGTTACAGCTTGACGAGGACTCGCTCGATTCTAGAAAATCCGATGTATTGTTGCCAGCACGGAATCTAAAAGAAAACAAGCCACCAAGTCAGTAAACTGGTTTTGAGCAGACTGCTGGCTTACAAGTATAGAAAAATCCTTTTTGCTAATATGGAAGCCGTCGTTTGTACGCCTGGATGCTGTAAGAAGTACAAGCCACGTCGTACAACGCTCAAAATGAGGGGTAATCGATCAAGGTATGTTTGTTGAGTTGTAGCAAAGACAGAAAGGAGAGTTGGCCACTCTCCGCTGGGCGGGTGATCGATAGATTCCAAGGCTCAAAAATCCCCCAAGGGGCCATGGGTGTAAGGGTAGTGCTATGATGATGATAAAACGATGAAATATCTTTATACTTACTGCCCATGCTGTTCCTCAGATGGTGCAGCGTACGTAGAGATATCGATGCCAGAGGTAGGGAAGGACTGCACAGAATGAGAATTTATTGGCAACTCCTTTTGTTTGGTGTTTCCCAAGTGGGATGGCGGCTGTTGGAACCCACCGTGAGAGGGTTCGCTGTGGACGAGGATAGTAATGCTGGATTGGTCGTTGTTTGGTAGAAATGCTGTACAAGCCATTCTGTGTTAGGATCTGTGGTGAACATATGCAAGATAACTATGATGAACAACACAATCTCCAACAGGATATAGATGTGCTTTTGAAATCCCTGGCATAGACTATCAAAGTGTTGTCGCCGAATATGACACCAACATCGCAGAACCGAATACAAGGCGATACATTATGAAGGTGGTAAAAGTCGAGAGCCCAGAAACAGCAGCTCCGGGGTGGAGACCGGAAGACAAGGTTATGTACGAAAGCCGGGGGGGGTGATGAAGAAAACTGATAATAAAAAGAAAAGAAAAAAAAAATCAAAAATCGAAAAAAAAAGGTCATGGACGGGGTTCGGTTGACGCTGGAGGATAGAGCAGCAGCCCCAAGAACCCCACGGTATTTGCTTCCCAGTTTAGCAAACAAGATGTGACTTACTTTGAGTCATTTGTTAGATGAAATCTTTGGAGGCGATCATTAGATGCAATGGTGCTCGATTGGGCGCCTTGGAATTAGCCAAAATGGACAGCTCAGTTAACCAGGAGGCTTTTGGCGGCAAGGAAATTTCGGTATCACACCCTAGTCGAATGGTATAGTGATTGGCCACTTTCGCAATCTCAACGGATAACTCGACAGCCCTATTTTAGTATAACTATTGTCGTTGAATAGCGGTGGGTGAAAATGCTGGCTTCAATGTCTGGAGTAAGGTTTCGGGCAACCACAACAAGGTAGCTCAGCTGAAGGGTGAAGGTGGGGATATGGATCGCGCCCGGGTGAAAAATGGAAGAAAATGGCGCGTGAAGACTGGGGGAAATCCGTTGGTTGAATGGTTGGAAGTCATGGGTAGTATATAACGAAGATGGATGATTATTTCAAACCCAAGAGCGCTTCTGACATTCCATGCATACCGGTGTACAAAGGAGCTAGAGGTGCAGGAGACAAGTACTGGCGATGCAAATAATGTTTGACATGTAGAGAATTGGGATACGCCGGAGAGCCGGGTTATCAAGGATAAGGGAGATCTCCAAGGTGGAGGAGGGAAAGGGAGAGAGATTCCAGGGGGCTTCCAGTTGGCCCAAATAATAATGGGCCCTTCCCAAAAGTATGCTTAACAAAAAAGCATTTGCCGGCGCTGAAGAATTGAAAAATTGCATGAAAAAAAGAAAAAAAGGATTAAGGGTCTGGGGAGATCGACGCAACTAGGGACGCAGCCCTTGTATCGCGGAAGCTAAGACAAGAGAGAGGGAAAAGAAAAAAAAAAGCAAACATATACGCGCACGCACCTCAGATAAAATAAAAATAAAAATTGCGGCTGGAGATAGGCACTCTCTCTGTACGGGGGGTGTCTCCGTTCTTCATCTCTGCCTGCGTTTATTCTTAGCTGGAAATAGAATCATACCAACTAATGGAGTAGGAACATCTCTTCATCTCAAGTTGTCAATGGTTAAAGGAAGTAGAAAGAAAAGCTTGAACTCAGACTGGTATGGGGTCGGGGAGTGCGGGATGGGGGAGCAATGGGAAAGGAGGGGAGGGGGGCTCAACCTAAAAATCGAAAAAAAAGAAATAAAAAAGAAAAGAAAAGAAAATATTTGAAAGAAAAAGCACTGCCTAGTTGGTGAGATTTTGGCCCCTGCGAGAAATAATAAATTCTTGACAAGAACGTCGTTAGAAAAAAGATCCGGGCCAGCAGCCTGGTCTAACTCTGGACCGCCATCTCTCCTGATCACAAAGAGTTGATAATTTTCAATTCAATAATTGGTCAAATGGATCTTTAATCCGTTACCGATCCTAATACATCATACCAACAGTTGATGCAGTCATGATAGTACAGCGACTACTCACTTCATCGAATGTTCAGGCAGTGAATTTAGATTTTTTTTTGAAGCCAATCATGAATGGAAAGAAAGTAAGGTGTATCTGATTATCGTTTCAAGGCCGTGGAAATTGTTCCAAAGTGGGTGGGGTGTTATGCGCCAGCCTAGGTAAAGCTCCAATAAACCAGGCTCGGAGATAGCCTAGTGAAGTAACAGACGAATAGGATCGCATCTAGTCGTGGATCTCTCTTCATGGAGGGATCTTTGCTGCTCAGTATCCGATTTCAAGATCCTCGCCAGTGGAGCGCTTTCTTTAGGTGCCCACACAGCAAGATATGTCTAGAAAATATGAGCTCAGAAATATAATACATCAGATAGTACCAGAGGCCTGGACCAGGTACTGCATGTATTTGCGCAGGTACTGTATACAGCCTGCCAGGCACTGGAACCGGATGGAGCCGCCCAGCACATTCTTGTGATAGTTTTCGCCGGTATGGTCGCAAACTTGTCCTCCATATCAAGGAATAAATAAGATATATAGAATATTGCAAGGTTCAGGTGGAAGCTCCATCCGTTGTACGGAATACTTTCGACCTTGACATACTGCGTACGAGCACCTAAGAGGCCTCTTTCGTAAAGCATGACGAATACTCCCCCGTACAGAACCAAGAATGAAAACCACGTAAGCCCCGTTTAGCGCTTCCTGTTTTGAACAGCGTAGATACACATCTTCTTTCCTAACAGCGAGTATCCTGCGACCAGTATTGTCATTCTCCTCCTCGGCCTGAAGGCAGGGATGCTCTGATCACCGTCATGAAGGGATGAAGAAAAGTTAGATTATGATCCAGGCAATTCACGTGTGGTTGAGCAAAGGACAAGGGTTGGAATATGCCCCCCCTCTCATCTGAGGGAGGGAAGGAGGGAGGGATGAGTCGCGATTATCCCATCCCGATCCAGTAGAACATCCAACTGCGACTCCAAAGGGGAAATTCAATATTTGCTACAGGGTGGCCGCAGCCCTGCAGCATGCCCTCCGTACACCGTACTCTGTACAGTACAAAATATAGTGTAGCCATCACGTTAGGATATAAGGATGCCTTGGCATGGGGCTTTTTTGCTGACCTCCCTTGTCGACTTGTAAGGTAAGGATCAGGGAAATAAATGATCAACGGAAGTTTGCCAGGAAATACGGAGCCTCGATTGATATTATTGGCTGAATGTCAGCCACATTGGAGTTGCGATCAGAGATTTCGGAGGATGCATATGATCGACAAGCATCTTTAATTTTTGGGTTTATTCTTTTGACAATAAAAGAAACTCTGTGCTGCATCCCAAGTTTTTCGTTTTTCTTTTTTCTCTTTCTTTTTTTTTTCCTTTTTTCGTCTTGAATGTTGAAATTTAATAAATAGTTGTTATTCACTATTGGAATTCGGTATGTTTGCTTGGTTTGGGAGGAGACCAATCTGCACCAGCTGGTTTATTTTTCCTTTCTTTTTTCTGGTTCTTGTCACCATCATGATCGACCACTTATCGGTTGATGCCAATCGTTCAGTTCATTTCTCTTTTCTTTTCAAAAGAAAATAATAATTTGTTCCATCCTTACACAACACCCACCCCCCACACCACCTCTCCAAGCTCAGCACTTGAATGATTTAGCCTTTTATTAGCAGACCTAAGGAGCCACGGAGGAGAGAGCAAAAGAAGGTTGTGTCATCATATGTGTGGAACAAGGTTCTGAGGAATAATAAAGGATAATGTCTTGCATAATATCACCCTTGGTACTCCATAGTTGTACAAGCTTTCTGCATGCTCATCATCATATCATATTATTCATTCCATTGAATAACTGAAATGAACTGAATTGAATTAAAATACAGAGATGGCTGTGTGGACAGCATACTCCATGTGCAGTCTATTTCCTGGCTGGAGAGGGAGGTATGCGCTGGTTCGTTCGGATTTTTAACAACAAGGAAGGGAAAGACACCGGTGTATGGAGTACTTGGTACATTTGTCTGGCTTAATAGTTCACCAGATTTTTGTGGACAGCTGGCTGATCCGTTCATTCAATGATGAAGTCGTTCATTCATTACCTAATCGTTCCTCGTATTGACGCTTTAAATTACGAGGCTTCGTATCGGGAGTGATAATCATCATAGCTTGTCTCAACGTCAACTTCAATTTTGCTTCATGGCTTATTAGAAACAAAGGTAGTATCGCTTAAAGAGAGATATACGCAATTTCAATACCCTCAAAACCATATAATAATTATATTTTTCCTCAACCGTTAAGCCGAGTCTCCTTGTTTGGTAGGTGTGCAACCCTAATCCCCCCTTTTGGCCTGGTTTCCGGAGTTGATTTGAAGTTGAGGACGGCTACGTTGTACTACTCAAACAGGCATTGATGCCTCCATGGCTTAAAGGGATCCGTTATTTCTGAATTCCACAGCCGCCATGGGCTGAGACGGTGATGACCCCGCCACCCGCTACTAGACCTCACGCTCGATTGCGTGCTAAACATGTCAAGGCTTTGAACATCGTGGATAATTCTGTCCGAATCAAAACTAGACTGGCCCCCTTTATTGATGGTGCTATGTTTTACAGCAGATGCCAGATTTTGAGACGAACTACTTTCCGCTGGTGTTCACGCTTGAAAGACGTGGGATTACTTGGCAAATAATAGCTCATGATTCTAAGCGAGAACGGAGTGATACCATGATCCCGATATTCATCTCCGATTGTCGCTGTTCATCGCTCGCTCTGCTCCTGTTTTCAAATCCGGCCATTGTAGCACATCACTGAGACTCTAATATCCACATGGGTTTCCTTATCGCAGAAACACTTTCTTAGTGATAATCCCGGGCCTGCACAGGTGCCTTTGACAGCGAGATGGACTACGTGAACAGTATCTTGTTCGAAAGTAGTGAATTCTGGAGCCGTAGTTCTACCTTATGCCGGAGAATATTTTACAGGTTACTGGGGTACATGTATGTATATTATCAGGGATAAGAGAGCTTAAGGCTCCACCATATACTCCCTATAATAAGCCAATATGAAGAGGGATTAACGTGAAAAATTTTGCCTGTCACAATGCTAACTTTTATTTGCACCGGTTGTGGTCCATCTATGCATGCCACCTATCTTGTGACATCCATGTATGGATTGCATTCGACGCACCATTATATATCGAGCTAAAATTTATTTGTCGGGGCCATGACCAACTCAACTTGATAGCCTGGTGCTACACGAATTGACAAACAGGGGCTAAGCTTGCCCCAACCACTTCAAGCTGTTGCATTCGAATGATTCGTCAGTGCTAACCCCTCCATTCTCTGCTGCAGCTAGATAGCCAAAATTCAGTCTCTGCTGATATGGGCGGATCGAGGGACCAATTCTAGCTTTTTCTTTACTTTTTCTAAAGAATCACCTGTCTCAAGAGGCGGGCCGGTTTCTATTTTGCTTGATATCGGCATTTGAATGACGTCCCAAATTTTGATATAGCCCTCTATCTCCGTTGGTGACCCTTGGATTGTATGATCTCTGTTTTCTCCCTTTAACCTTTTTTCTTGTAAATTCTACAGTCTGTGCAACTTTGTGTCAGTGACGTTGATCCGTTTTTGTTGTAAACAACACCCCATAGCCCAGTCTGGGTGATGTACGGATTAATACCTATTTCAAGCACGGAGTATATAATATAAGATAAACCTGCAGTAGCGCGTGTATAAGGATAACAAATTGGAAGCTTGTGATATTTCCAATATTTTGAACATCCCGGTACTTTTCGGTCTGGTCTTTACCGTCTATAAAGTTTACCCCCGTCAACTGACGACTATTCAACATACCAAAAGGCTAGAAAAACCTAGGGTATAAACGCCAAAATCATCTATAATAAGGTGATATCTAACTAACTAATAAATACACTGGTCAAATAGCGTTCTTTGTCTTGTCATGCGGTTCGTCAGAAATCTCGGTTTGGTACCACATTCCCGAGTATGTTTGTTTTAACAGTGCGACGCAATGAAAGAATGGAGCAATCGAGAATATCAGGGATGAACACTTCTCCTTGGTTAACATTTGTCCGTAGTAACGCAACTTTCCGAGTTTGCTTGGATATTGTAGTTGGAGAAGGGGCGAAATAAATAGCAGCAAACAGATGCCCAACAAGGATCAAGCGTAGGGAAGCGTTTCATTGTGCGGTGCAAGCTTGAATTCCGCGACCCAATATACAAAAATAAGGGGAAATGAGAATCACTAGGGCAAACTGATTCATTATTTCTCCTCAATTGTTTTTGTAGTACGGGATGTGTGTTGCAAAATCGCAGTGAGCCACAGTCTTGCTGGATTTGTAAAACAATTCGTGGCAACCAATAAATGGGTTGTTATTGACTGACGAGCACAGAAAGCGGGCGTTTGCGAACGAAGCCGCAGAGAACATAATAGCTATCCAAGGCCCTCTACAAATGGGATCGTCCACATGACAGCATCAAGTGGAAATATCGTTTCAGTTGGGCCACATCCGTATTCCGTTCTTATTCATGGTATGTGTGTACGTAGTATTTCAACACCAGCAGGTTGCATGCTCCTACCGACCGAACTGTCTCCAACTCTCCTTTCTTAATATCAAAATCCCAGAGCCAGGGCCGTTTCGAAATGGAATTCGAGCCACAAATGGGCGCTTGGCTCGATGATGTGGAAATTCGACAAGAGATTGCGTAGACAACAAGTATGGAGTTCTGTGGCGAACTTGATTGAAAAGTTTGCTGCCAATTGGCCATGATTTTTATTTCATAGAGTGGGGGGATGCAATCTTTGCATCCCTGAGAGGCCGAGAAACTATCATTGCCTATTCATTTCAATGTTATTAGGTATAGAATGGCCGTCGAGAGATATATCATAATTATCACGGGTTCAGTTTTCAGTTTGTCTTTTCTTCCTTTCTTTTTCTGTTCCGTATAGCTTTCATCGGACAAGACCGAACACTCCCGATCCAAGGGCTTCAGGTGACCACGATAAGTAGCGGATAGAAATAAGATGTCCCCGGAGAAGGGAAGCAAACAAGCCGCAAAGGTTCGAATAAATGCAGCGAACAAGACCAGAGTATTCCGGTATCTGGAACGGGTGCCCCGGTAACTATAAAATGCTAGCAATAACACTGCATAGTCTAGGGAGAGCGACATCACAGTAGCAATTCGGGTTTAAAGAAATCAGCCTATGAGCAGGTAATATGTTAAAGTATGTAATATGTTTCGTCGTTGCGGTGGATGAAACTTCCTAATCGAACCTGGTGTTAGTGTGTTGTCAACTAAGCTTTTGGGCCCTGCCTGCTTCTCACTGACCACGGTTTGTTAGATATACCCTAAGATAGTGAAGGTAGATATCCATCACGGTCGCGGGTGGCTTTGGTGGTCATGTTTTTGGTTAAACTACAAACCTCGATGTCGGGATACACAGGGGTAGCTTACTGATTTCTTGTGGGAAAACCCGATAAAAATATATGAGCACGAAGTCAACCACATGGCATAACTGAGGAGATATTTGTACGAACTTGCCCAATATTAGCAAGAATAAAACAAGCTAGCCAAGATTTAGATTATTCTCGCTGCTGAGGCCTCACTAGGCGCAACGTTTGCTGGGTAGTTGTGGATATTCCTGTAGCAGAGAGTTACAGTGTGTCACCGCTGTCCTCACAAAGCACAGAACCAGGAGGTTGGAATTTAAGGTCCCAAAGCTTTCGTAACACTTCCCTGAGATCCATACCGGTGATGGCAATTTGCACATGACCGGGTGAAAACCATGACTGAAAAATAAGCCCATTAACATTCAGGAGGCGAGAAAACTGAAATTTTATATCAAATTATGAACATATCCCAGCAGGATAGAAGGTAAGGGCTTCAGCTGTAGAGGTCGTAAGAGCAAGAAGATTTTGGTGTCGAAGCACAGACCAGAGAACAGTAAAAACCACCAGCCATAGGGTAGTAGAAATAGAAACTTAGATTAATGAACAGGAGGGAAAGGTCGGCATAAAATCATGAAGTCTTTTTCGCAAACTCCACCCGTAAAATCAAATGCCGATATCCAACTGCAATATAGTTAGTATAATATACACTAAACCAAGCAGGTAGGCTAAGAACTTACAGCCATCCATCTTTTCACACGCTGTTACAGCATCACCTCGGTCATAAAAGCTAATAAATGCAAAGCCCTTGGCCATATTCGTATCTCTATCTTTGGCAAGAAAGACTCTGGTAACCTTGCCAAACCTCTCAAACATATCCCGAAGTTCTTGTTCTTCTGCGAGCTCGCTCACCTAATTGAATAACAAATTAGTAGCCGCCCCGGAAGCTAACAACAATCGAGCCGACGACCTGGATAAAGAACTATAGCTAAGGAAACCCCGGTTTGCCTAGTATATGGGGGAGGCACGTACATTTGTAACTCGGAGAGTTGCAGAATCATCTCTATCATATTTATTGCCCAGCTTATCTCCGGCAGAGGCACCACCTTTTCGCAATGCGGGGGGAATATAACTTGCTCCGCTGGTACCAAGACCACCTGCAGCAGCAGGTTTATCATCATCAATTTCTGCGCCTACACCGCCCGAAGTTTCGTCGACGGGCGCCATTGTATCCTTGAATGGACAACGGGCTGTAAAGTGCTCCCCGCTGCAAATTCGGCACTTAACCTTCTTGTCTTTGAGCTGATCTTTGAGACCTCCCTTCTCCTCGCCTTCCTTTTCTGTTTCTTTCGCCTGCGCTTTCCAGTTCACGCTTGGCCTGAAAATAATGTTCTCTCCGACGGATGTGGTATCGAATGATGGGCCGGCTGGGTGTCCCTTTTCAAGGCCGAATTTTGCCCATGTCCTCCGCTCTGCAACACGTGGGTTGACATGTTCTTTTACTATTGTGGTGCGGATGCGTCGAGTGGTCTTCACTTTTTTGCCATCATCGTTAAAGCGGTATGATATGACAGTCTTTGTTCCGTCTTTATTTGTAATAACTTGCTGGGCCGGGAGTGCAGGGGCTTCATCAAACTCCTCGTCATCCGCCCAGTCGGCGCGGCTGTTGAGAGGGCAGTCAGTGGCGGCAATCAAGTAAAAGTAATATAGCACCGACTTACTTTGCAGTCCTGGACATATTTTGAATCTGACAGCGACAGAGGCCGTAATAAATTTCAAAGCTCGTAATGGTGGTTGAAAAGCGGCGTTCACTGCTGAATCCTTAAATTTTTGGATGTGGACGTTATTTGATGATTATGTAAGGTTCGTGTATCCCGGATTATCGTTCAACCGATTAACTACCTAGTTAGTTAGTTAGTTTAGGTACGGAGTAGTTAATCTTTAGTTAGTTGAATCAAGGCCTCCATCACCCTTGGTACCTACTACCTACATTGGTACCTAAGTACTAACTCACTAACTAACTAGGGGAGTTACCTTGGGAATGATGAAGTACATAGGAGTTAACTGCATTATGAACGATTAAATAGGTACCTAGGTAGTTAACAGGTATTTGTCATAGGATGAAAGGGTTTCTCGTTACTTGAGTACCTAGGTAACTAGTAAACTGGTGCACAGGCAAATAAGAGTGAGTAGACTATTTAGCATTCAAGAGGCTATATATACAAAATCCAAAGCATTTAACATTTACAACTTAGCAACCATATTGTTGCCCTTCTTGATCCAGGCTGCACCGTCGGAAACCAGCTCGTCAACAATAGCCTTGGCTGACTTCTTTTCATTAACAACGGCGGCGGCCTTGCCCATCAGTAGAGGACGAGCATTGTCGAGGAAGTCGTCATCCACGTCATCGCCCTGCTGGTCGACATCATGGGTAACAGGAATTATACCCTTGCCGGTGAGTTCCTTAATCTCCTGTGCACGGTTCTCTTCCCAGTTCTGGATATAAGGGGTAATACGAGTACGTAGCGGTCGTCCCTACCACACATGAGTTGTTAGATAAAGTACAGAGATCATAAGGCGTGGAAGGGATACATACTGTGAAGATGATGGTTCGGACATTATCATCGAACCCAGCGGTGCGGACGGCTTCCTGGTGTGATTTAGGAGCACCGGCTTCATCACACAAGATAAAGCGGGTACCAACCCAAACGCCGGCGGCACCGAGCACCAAGGCAGAGGCTAAGCTCTGTCCGCTGAAAACACCACCAGCAGCGACGACGAGGACATCCTGACCGGTCAAGGGGCTCTTCTTGCCTTGGACGAGCTTGGAAACGGTAGGGATGAGAATTGAGGTTGGGACATCTCCAGTATGGCCACCACCCTCACCACCCTGGGCGCAAATAATGTCGACACCGACATTCAGGCACTTTTGAACGTGCTTGGGGTGGCCAATCATGTTCATGTATAGGATACCATTGGCATGGAGCTTGTCAACAACAGCCTTTGGGGGTGTTCCAACAGCGGAAACGAACAACTTGGCGCCGCTTTCGATGATGATGTCGACGAGCTCACTGAGCTTACCCTTAGTATAATCGTAGCTGTGGGTGGTATAGTAGTCAGTACCCGATAACCTGTAACTCTTCTAACTGTTGAAACGACAAGTTAGAGCAGTTGTTCAATGAGGGTGAAACGAACTTGGTTTTTCGGGCGTTGCCTCCAATTTGTGGGAGAAGCAAGTCAACACCGAATGGAGCATTCTTATCATGGAGGTAGCTCTTCAACTCTTCTATCTGTTCCCTCAACATTTCTGGAGTGTAACCAACACCACCGATAACACCCAAGCCACCAGCATTGGTAACAGCGGCAGCAAGCTTGGGGCCAGCAGCCACGTTCATACCAGCAAGCAGAACGGGATGGTTGATCTTCAAGAGATCTGTAAGAGGAGTGCGGATTTGCTCTAGATTAAAACATGGATGGCGAATTTAGTTTTGACGCCCGACAGGAATATGACAACAGAGGAAGTGAAATGTTGGTCTTGACTTACGTGGAGAAGCCATTGTGGATGGTTGTATTTCGTAAGGGGACGAGAGAGTCAAAAGCGTCAAACAAAGGATGGGGAGAGGTTAAGAATCAGGAGAAACGCAGAAACAAGAAGAAGAAGAACAGAGCGACAAGATGGGTGAAGCTTGGGGGTATTTATCTGGTGAGGGACAAGAGAGGGAACTGACCGAACAGCCTCGGCAGCTCGCCTAGTTTGTAGCTTCAGCCTGCCCAGAGGAGGTCAAGAAAGATGGGGTAGCTTGAGCATACATCGGTCCGAAGCTAGAGAGTTAAATGTATTGTGTCGTGAGGGTGGCATCCTACCCAGTGTAAATCCCGGAGAAGTTCCATCCACATCCATAACAATTAGTTATCACTGGGAAAAAAGGGCGAGAATAGAGAGAGTATCTAAGTAGTTAGAGCTGTTGTTTCTTGGTGCCTTTTGTGTTACCGCGGGGATTGAACTTTTATTTTGTTCCCTTGTTACTCCGTACTGTACTGGTACAAACGGGGTACAAGCTTCGAGCGCCATATTCGAAGTACCTGGTACTTGTTCTTGCCCCCAACATCAGCGCCTGGTCACAGCCCACGTGAAGGTACCTAATACCCACGGCATGGCCACAACTGCTGAATAATAGACACATGTCACTGCCAAGTTTGCACAAAAGAAAACATATCGTAATATCGTGCCACTCGACAACAGACTTGACTGGGAGAATGAAGTTGAAGCCTAGTTAGTGTGTTTGTGGTCGATTTCTGGTCTATGTCCATCTAAGAAAGCGCTTTGGGTAGACATGCGAAGAGCCGCGGCTTTATACCCTAAAGCTCCATTGTTGTCATCCAATTGTATGCCCCAATGCTCCAGGTTGGTTTCGTCTCCTGTCTGAGGGTTCATATGATACGACATACCTTACAAATACCACCCATGGTTTATCAAACTGACATAAAATGGACGAAGGTTATCAAATCTACCTAAGCCAGCCCGTCATTTTTCTATATCTAGTCTGCGCCCATCGACATCTATTCGAGCGGTTTGGCCTGCCAATCATTCACCTGGATCGTGTTGGAGGTGGCCATGCTCACCAACCGGGAGCTTCCAGAGCTCAAGAGCTGGACGTTTTCAGAAACATGAAAAGGGTCTATTTCATAGTCCTTCAGCCCGCGTGAGCTCCAATGCAGATGGACCTCGAATTGGGTTGTCAAGCCTAGCGAATCCAGCGTTGACCATGCAGGGGAACTCAAATCCACTACTTCATAGAGCATATGTAGCTCTAGGAAGTAACATGGGCCATCGTGTGGCAATGATTGAACAAGCGTGCCGAGCAATGGAAGCGCGAGCTATCACGATCAAAAGAACCAGTTCGCTTTTTGAGACAGCTCCTATGTACGTGGTGGATCAGGACCCATTTGTCAATGGTGTTTGCGAAGTCAGTTATTGCCCCCCTACCCTGCCCTGCCCTGCTATACAGGGATACATATCCCGAGAACAATCTACAAATTACAATCTAAGCAATTTTTGTGATGACCGGAGCAGGTTGAAACATATATGAGCCCAATGGAGTTATTAGATACTTTGCAATCTATTGAATCTGAAATGGGTAGACGCAAAGTTATCGATAAAGGGCCTCGGGTCATCGATCTTGATATTCTTTTATATGACAACCAAAGAGTTTCTAATGATCGGCTAAACATCCCACACCAGCTTATGCTCGAACGTGAATTCGTTCTACGGCCTCTCTGCCAGTAAGTTCCTTAACTTATTACCAAATTTGGCTGTCTGTCTGACCGTCCTGGTAGATTGATTCCACGCCAGCATCCCTCGGGAGTGAAGGGACCTGGTTCGTACTTGACATATTTAAACAAGCTACCTACTTCGTATCCTGTAGCAGTAACACCTCTTGCCAAAACCCTACCAACGCTCGATACCTCAGGCCCTAACTGTCATACTCATATCATGGCTATATTAAACGTTACACCAGACTCCTTCTCCGATGGCGGGATTCATACATCTGGCAATCCAGAAGTTATTGCGAACACTATTCGGGAATATGTCCAAGCTGGTGCCACCATTATTGACGTCGGAGGTGAAAGCACAAGACCTGGCTCTGACCCAATTCCCGAATCCGTCGAACTTTCCCGGGTGATTCCAGCTATAAAACTGATTCGTTCACTTCCTGAATGCTCCAAGGTAGCAATTAGCATTGATACCTATAGGGCCAGCGTGGCAGAGGCGGCTGTTGCCGCTGGTGCGGACATCATAAACGACATATCCGCCGGATTAATGGACCCCTGTATGCTCTCTACCATGGCCCGATTGCAGAAAACTGTCATCCTTTCACATATGCGTGGGACCCCGAAAACCATGTCAACTCAGGTCGATTATCCAGACGGCGTGCTTGCTGGCGTACGTGATGGATTATCAGAACGTATAGCAGCTGCAGAGGCTGCTGGCGTCAGACGGTGGCGTATTATAGCGGATCCAGGCATAGGGTTTGCCAAAAATGAAGCTCAAAATTTAACATTGCTGAGAGAGTTTAACCAACTCAGGGAATCAGAAACTTTACGGTATCTGCCATGGCTTGTTGGAACCAGCAGAAAGGGATTTATCGGAAGTATCACCGGAGTAGACAAACCAAGTGAAAGGACATGGGGCACAGCAGCCGCCATAACTGCCGCCATTGCCAAGGGCACTGATATCGTTAGAGTCCACGATGTGAGGCAGATGGCACAGGTTGCACTAATGGCTGACGCCCTATTCAGAGAGCATTGAGCTCTACGAATAGTTGAACTCAAGTTTAAGCTGCCGACCCTTCGTTTCAAGTGCCCAACTGCCCAATGGGCGCTCAAATATAGATGACGCAGATAATAGGTAACCATTGCCTTCTACAGTCTCTCTATTGTACTCTACAAGTATTGCTATTAATACGCAAGATAAAATACAACGAAAGAGTAGCTAGCATTAAAGGGGGTTTCGATCATTATGAATCCGCAACTAGACGACAGCGAGATAAACCCAAAAACGTTACTAGGTAGGTAGATGATGGTATCCTTTAGTAGCCGCAGATTGCCTATGAATTATACCAGACCAAACGGTTTCCTATGGGTTCAATCAGATAAGCATGATTGCAACAGCAACTGCGGCGGCATTGACACCCCTTGTTCCTGGAAGTTTAGGGTAGAATATAACTGGAGAAGCCAGACAAAACGAGCGAGGTTTAAAATTAAATCAACTGTTCAAATAGTTCCGAATAGCACCTGTGCGCAAAGCCCAAATTCTCAGCTTTCAGTTGTATGAAGGGCGAAGGATTCATAAAACTTACCATGAAGCTTAACAGCACCTTCGCCGACTAAGTGGCTTAAATTTTCTAGGTCATCGCCTGCTGTAATGCCAAACTTCCGCACGAAGTCTCTTGCAGCCGTTTCCAAGTCACCATAGTCATCATCTTGAAGGTCGTCCTCTGGACGGCCAAAGTAAGCGTTGCTAGATATCCCCGAAACACCTTCGAATTTAGCAATACGGGCTCTCGACTCGGCTTCAACGTTTGGATCGATTTGTTTCCTGCCAAAATATTGATCCGAAGAAATTCCTTTTTGCTTGCGGGATTTGGCTTCCAAATCCTCTTCTGAGGAGAACGAAAGGATGAGTGCCAAAAATTCTGATGAACGAGAATAAGAATTTGGAGAAGAGCTTACCTTCGGCGGCTGCATTTGCAGGCCCAACAGCACCAAACCCGAGTCGTTTTGGGGCCGGCACTTTTGGTTTCCCAGTTTGCCCCAAACCGAGTCGGCTCATACCCGCGTCGATATTGCTTGTAGCACTTCCCGGAGTACCTAACCGACCGGAACCAGCAGTAACAGGAGAGATGATTTTCGCGGATGATGCACCGGATTTAGATCTTGCCTCGTCTTCTGCTCGTTCGGATTCAGGATCGTAGCCTAGTTTTGCAATCCTCTCCGCTTCTTCTTTTGCTTTTCTTTCGACTTCTTCAAAATCTATGGCATCACGCCCCGATACTTTCTTTACACCTAATTTAGGAGCCTTCTTTGCGCCAAGGATAGACCCCTTTTTGGTGCCGACGGATGGTCCTTTTCGCACAGCGGTACTCGTTTTAACCGCTACTGGCGCAGACGGTGTGCTTTGTTCTGGCGTCGAAAGCGGGGATTTGGGCCGAGCCCCACCGTTTCCGTTGGAGTTAATATTAAGAAAAGGTGAGCTGCGAGTTCCAGTAGGGGGCGTAGCAGTTCGCGAAGGCGGATTGCTTGGCCGTTTAATGGCTGGTTTGTCCCAAGATGAGAAAAAGTCATCTTCTCCATCACCGGATGGCGTTGATGCGCCCTCGGGTGTGGCTGAGGCGAGTTCTTCTGTGATTACAACTTCATCGGGGTACCTGAATGGTCAGATTGATGGTATTAGCAGGTATGCCCCGAAAAGAGAAAGAAAACAAGCGGGGGTGTTATCGGATGGGCTTGTCAGCTTACTCCTCCGCATCTAAGGCCGCCCTTCGTTTTAGCTCTTCTTTGTATTTGACGGCGGCATTTGAGGTATATTTGATTTTGGCATCTGTGCTTGCCAGGGCGGCACTCCCGCCGTGGGATCGAAAATATTTGGTTGCCGATTCATTACCTCCCACTTTCATGATACGTAGTTGCTGCCATTGCCATTCTAAATGGGAATAATTAGTAATGGTTGATTCGGAACGGCCTTAGGGGCGCGGAAACCTACGGTCGAGGTTCGTCGAGCGGACAAACGAAATATGAACTCCAAGATTTCGATGGTTTGAAGAGCAATCGAGGCAGAGATATATGCCAAAAGAAATAGAAGACCAGGTCGGATTGTTCGAACTGCAGTCAAAACATATCTATACCGAAGGTGAGTCAATTGCTAATCTAGGGAGTTTGGGCAAAGTCAAGATACATACCTTGTTTGCAGGTTTAGCCCTAAGCTTCTCGAAGATTTTCTGCGACTCCAGCTTAGAAGCGCTCATGGTTAGAGAGTATGCTATGATTGTGCGATTCCACAAACAAGAAGCAGTCTGAGAGTTCAGGTTCGGGTTGGTTCAGGACGGCTTATGGGCGAGCAGAGAAGGGGCTTCCATCTCCTGCCACTCTGGCCAACCTTCGAGGCACCATCCCACTAACCCACTTTGGATTGTCCCCACGTGACCCTCAACGCCGGTTCATTCCATGAGTTGGTAAGGAGCATAGTTACAGGAAAAAAAAGAAGTCGTGCGCCAGCTAAATTTATAATAGTATTCTTCTTCTTGAGGAAATCGGAGATGTTTAAGGCATTGTAACACCAAGCAATGTATACTTCGTCGCACCCATCATGAATTTTCCGCCCAAACCCCACGCCTTGGGCTCCGTGTTGTCAACGATTCGTTTCAACACTTGGTGTCGTCCAGGCGGCCTGCAATCAAACCAGTGCTCTTACTATGCCACCCAGACTGGGTTAGGCCGTTCATCAGTGACCGCCCCGCGGAAACCAATCACCGTGACTACAGACGATGGCAGGATCAAGTGGGGAGAGCTTTCTCAAAGGGAAAAGGCGGCTCGAGCTACACAGCAATCAGCTAATTTTGTGATCATTCTGGTTGGGGCCGTTATGACTGTTCGTTTCTTGCGGTATTCCAAATCTTGGGCTTGTGCTTGTATTGCGGCTAATTTACCGTCATGATTCTAGGGATATGTTTTCACGTTCTTATACAAGGATGTATTTGCACCAGATAGCAAGACCAACCAATTCAACCGAGCCGTCCGTCTTGTGAAGGACGATGATCGATGCATTGAGTTACTTGGCGATAAGAACAAAATCCGTGCCTACGGTGAAGCCTCGTGGAATAAATGGACAAGAAATCGACCCGTGGCGTAGGTTCATAGCAACCCCTTTTCAACCGAGGTGCAATCTTGAAAGTTAAACGTCACAATAATTTTAGGACAACCATCGAAACGGATAACTCAGGCAACGAGCACATGAGAATGCATTTTAATGTATGAACACCATATATCATTCCTGCTCCGATTGTATGGCATTAACGGTTACCCACAGGTTAGCGGCCCACTTAACGACGGCATAGTTCGCATGCATTTAGTCAAGCCTGCAGGCGAACAGGAATTCGAATACCGTCTATTAGCCTTGGACGTTCAGGGTATATTTACATGCAACTTTCTGCCTTACTATGGTTGGAAGGCTAATTTCTTTTAACAGGACATCGTCGTCTTTCTCTGGTTGATGTTGAACAAGCTAAAAACGAAAGTCGAAAAGCTGGATCAACCCTATTTGGAATCAGATGGAGGTGACCTGTAGCTCTCAAGATCTTACAAGGGCCTGGACATTTTTTTTTGCCTCACCAAATGGGCATATTACCTAGTGTCCTAAGTATTGACCCTCCAGGTGTTGAGACACATATCTTAGATACTTTTGGGCTATATTTGCTCAAGTCAATACTTGATACTTAATGTATGGGCTACTGTGGGACCAGCTCCAAAGGTTTCCAAAGCCGAGTTGTTGAAATGGGTTTGATGCACAGGATACTTCTGGTCAGTATCGCGCTCTAAGGGTCATTGCGAGCAGTTGAGTGACAAGAAAATGAATATATTCCATGTAGATGGCAAGGATTTAAAGATTTTGGTTATTAAATGTGTACAAGAGTCAAGTTTCAGTAGAAATACACGGAACAATGAAAGAGAATATATTCCTGCCATCCTGATAGTCTGGAGCAAAATTGCTCGATTACACTTTCAGAATCCACAAGCACAAGGCAATGAGAGGAAAATTCTTTGATTTTGGCGAGCCGTATTTCAAAAATTAAGGGAGAATAGGAACGAGGAGCAATGCTATGCAGACAGGCCTCTCTTTTCACTCTCCGAAAAGAAAACGATCATGCGCCAAAGCTTCTTCACTAGGACTTCAGCCTCTTCGTCAAGAGCCTGTAATTTGAAAATTAGATGTTAGTGGGAATACAAAAATTAGGGACAAAATTCAAGTCGGATGGATACACTTACCCCTTCTAATTGTTCGACAAGCTCTTGTGGTGATCCTCGTTTGCGAAGATGGTCCTCCACTACATCCACCAACATCTGTTCTTGAACACCAAGATACTCCATGATTTTCTTTTCTACGAAGGGCTTGAGTTGGTTTCGTAAAATGGATTCATCCACAAACTCCCATTTAACTTCCCATTTCCAAAGACCGTCTTTATCTGAAGGAATCTCTGCGGCCAGCTGTCTTACTGCCCGTGTTCGTTCTTCTTCGGTCAGACCTTCAGTTTCTGAGATGTTATCGAATTTGATCGACGTCAGCGGGCGTTTAACGGTGGCACTAGTTTCCTCTTCGTCCTCAAGAAGACCCTCGACTTCAGCCACGGTTCTCCGCACTGAACCTACCTGTGCCCTTTGAGCTGCAGCACCAAGTGATAATTTGAAACGTTGTGGCTCTTTCCGTGGCTGATTACGAGCTTCAAGCTCTTCTGCCTGGCGAGCCAGGAAATCATCAGCCATCCCACGGGCCTGATCTCTTTGTTGAAGCGCGCGTGCTTCTTCCCTTTCCTGTGCTGCACGATCCGCATCATCCAGCGTAATTTCCCGTGCTCGGAAAGCAGCACGATTTCGAATCCACATACCGCGATCGGCATAGTACTCTTCCATCCTTCTGCTACTCTCAACATCGTCATTCCACTCTCGCAGCCGTTTAGCCATTGTTTGTTTCTCTTCCTCTCGTCGGTGCTCTTCGTCTCGGTCACGATTTTTTTCTCTCTCTACCGCAGCAGCCCTACTTCGCTCACGGTTTAACCACCGACGCTCTTGATCCAAACTTTGCTTTTCACGCTCAGCATTCCTTTTATCATGGCGCCTTCTTTCTAGCTCTGAGTCACTTGCGTCGCTCTCGTCCTCTTCGTCGGCCAGGGCCCCGTTTACACCACTGCCATTGACAAAGGAGACATTTTTGTGATAGTCTTTTGGAATTTGCATCCCATATCCCTTCGGTCCTGATGGAGCATTTGGTACTCCTCTATCTCGAGGGCCAAGCGGAACCCCGTTTGCGCCGGCAGTAGGGCTATTCAGAGCACCGGACGATGGAGAGGATAATCTGTTCGATTGCGATGGACCCGCGTTACGTGCTCGCTCGAGAGATTCGATCTCTTCTTCGCGTTTCAGACGTTCAATATCACGACGGTTGCTCCTTTCACGGAACGCGGCGATTTCTTTGGCGACCGTTTCTCTCATTTCAGCAGGTATATCTGATAGTTCATCTTCGATGGTTATAGGTATTGTCACCACTTCTGCTGAGGGCTCGTTAACTGTTTCTGCACCTGCCATGGAAGTATCTCCATCTTTATCAACGGCTAGGGTGTCGGATGAAGCCCCTGGAGAGGCAGGGTGTATGATATAGGATAGGACGGTAGAGAGGGCGCTCTTCGCAGCTTCAAGCCGAGATTGTACTAATTCCGGGTCGCTGTTGGCGTTTGACTGTCGTTTCTCAATGTATTTGAGAGAACTATCATCAACAACAACCTATAAAATTAATACCGTTAGTATCTAAATAGAGAGAAGGAATGATACCTTAAGGCAATGAGAGATGCATACTAGAAGTTTACTCATCTCAATCTCAGAATCCTGCTTCTCGCCGTTGGTAGATGGGAGCTGCTTCTTCACAGGAACTTGAGTATCCCTTAGCACTTCTACAGCAGTATGTAAGCTTTCCGGGTCCTCGTACTCTGCAAAACCGAACTTGCATGGCTTATCATCCGCGTCGGTTGCACGAATCCAGCGCCTCAGATTTCCAACTGACCGAAGGATTGATTCGATTCCTCGATCACCATCAACACCTTCCGTAATCCCACCGACATAGACAGTACGCAGAATCTCATCGTTTGTTGGTGGTTGCAGTTGTAGCATTGCATCACGAATGTTCTGCCGTTGTGATTCGATCGAAGCTCCTCCGGTTCCTCGGCGCCCGCCGCCTTCTCCGGCTCGATCTCGGCCGCTTTCAAAGGGGGTCGCAGATTTGGAGGGGCCTAAGGTACCGAGGCGAATTACGGGGGCGGAAAAATTGATGTTAGGCATGGTTGCTGGGGGTTGAAAGCTTGAAGGGAAACCGCCATGCCTGCCAGGTTGGTGAGAATTGGATTGTTGTATACCCGGTGGTGGTACAGTGCCAGGAGGGGCCATTCCTGGGGGAGCTTTCAATGGAAAGAAGAAAATTAGTAAGACCAGGAGTGAGAATGAGAAGAGAATGAAAAAAGAGCAATAAAAAGGTCCCTAAAGGAAAAATCTCCCCAAAAAAGGTAACCAAGAATGGCATTCATCATACCAGTGCCAGGTGGGGCCCCTGGATAGCTTCCAAAATCAGGCGGCCGCCCGAATGGAGTCGATGCTGCAACAAAACCGAATTAGTATGGACGACAGTAGTGAGTGGTTCAATGATTTCGCTTGCCTTGGTAGGGATTGAACATGTTCAGTCGTCGGAGTGGAAACGAGGGTTCGCCGTCTCCAGGAAACAAAACACTGGATAAGAAACTCAAAACTTGCAGCTGTGAGATCGACAGTTGAAACTAAGATCTTGCTCCTTGGACATACACCAGGATGTGTTTGGCGTTTGAAGCCCAAGCGTGCAGATTAGTTCAGTATATTGCTTGCATCGCCACACCATCATCATGTGATTGACAGATGTCAGCCACATGCTCAGCCACAGTCACTTCAAGTCACATGATGTTATCTGCCGATCACAAACACTTCCACAAGAAGTAGCAACTGTTGGGGCCGCCATTTTGCAGAGCAATTCTGTTAAGGCAGATTTATATACACAGTTGCTTACTAAACTGAAAGAAGAAGACCATGTGTTTCGAATTCCCTGTGCAATCAGGACCAACACGGGGATAAAGGAACTTCGAAAGGATTTGGTCCAGGCTGACCAAGGTTCTGATATGAATGTCATCACCAGGTCGATGGCTGAAGCCCTGGAAATTCCCATTCAGTCATTGGCTGCCATAGATATTCATATCAGAACCTTGGTCAGCCTGGACCAAATCCT
Source organism: Myotisia sp. PD_48 (assembly GCA_032988175.1). NCBI lineage: Eukaryota > Fungi > Ascomycota > Eurotiomycetes > Onygenales > Myotisia > Myotisia sp. PD_48. Next base: position 17 of record JANTQB010000054.1, on the reverse strand, counting down.
TTCGAAGTTCCTTTATC
>JANTQB010000053.1:0-127521 GCA_032988175.1 Myotisia sp. PD_48 | reverse complement strand
GATGAAAAGTGTCTCGCTTGCTTGTGTGTCTCGCTCGCTTGTGGATTACGTTAAGCCATAGTTATGACTAAGCAACCGTCCCCTCCAACGATAGCCTCCCAGTGAACTAAATCCAAACAGTAACCATAGCCCATTTCTCCAGTGATTGAGGCAATAATATCCTTTTTTATTCGCTAGAATCGATATTATGGCTGATCCAAACAACGGAGAGTCCGCTACCGGACCTACTGAACCCCAAGCCCGTCATATAGTGTATTGTGGAGGTGAGAGAAGAATCAACTTCCCCCTCCATAGATAGCGGGGTCTCTCAGGCTAACAAAAGTCTTGCATTGGGAATGTAGTCTGCACTCTCCCGCCTGAGGTATGATACATATTTTTTTCTTTTGGACAATTACTTTCGAATCCCGGCTAACATGAGACGATTCGTTTGTAGTACTGTGAATTCGGAGGCACAGCAAAGAAATGCGAGGAATGGCTAGAGAAGAAGCACCCAGAGCTATACGGAATAATATACTCAGATGGTAATCCAGTCTCAATTTCCGTTCTCACTATCCATCCATTCCCTGGGCACTTGAGCTGATTGAATCTTCTTTTCCCTTTTCTCTTTCTACAGAAGCTATAGCTGCAAACCTCTCTGCGCTTTCGGTCTCTGCACGCGAACGCGCGGCCAAAGATGCAGCCAGAAAAGAAGCCAAAGCCGCACAACTCGAAACCCGCAACCAGGAGAAGAAAGCTGCCTCCAAGATTCTAATCAAGCGTGTGGAGCGGAATAAACGGAAATACGTCACTGTCATATGTGGACTAGAAGCGTTTGGCCTGGATAACAAGAAAGTAGCCAAGGGATTGGGGAAGAAGCTAGCCACTGGAAGTTCTGTAACTAAGGCTACGGGTGGAGCGACAGGGGAGGAAATTACTGTCCAGGGAGATGTTAGTGATGATGTCCTAGAATGGCTCATAGATACATATGGGGATGATGTACCAGAGGACAACATTGAGCTGGTGGAGGATAAGAAAAAGAAACCAGGTACTGCTACTGCAGGTGGGACAGCCGCTGGATAGGGGGTGACGTGGTAGGATTACTTTGGTTGGGTTATGATTCGGGAGGATGTATGTGCTCATGATTTCTAAGTATTATCAATAATGACTGCTATGAAAAGGTTTCTGATTGAGATTGGGGATTAATCCATATGTATGTTGGATGCCCGAAGTGCTAGGGGAATCGTTCTATTTAAGTCGATCGTATATATATTAAAGGCTCGGATTAGGGTATCAACAAAATAACAATCCAAATTCTAACCGTAACGCCTAAAATGCTCATAGTTCATCTAATCCCGATTGCCATCGCTGAAACGAAAATTCCCTAGTGCAGGTTCCAGGCTTGCTGTCACATTTTTCACCACCATTATCATGGGGATGTTTATAATCATCGGCATCGCACTCATTATCATCATCATTAAGCTTAAGTCTGGAATCAGACTGCTGACACATACCTGGCACTAACCTCACGCGCTTACTTCCGCCGATGCTAGAATCAAGGGACATATTTCGATATCCCGGATCCAAGCCATTCGTTTCAATAACAGCATCAGCCGTGGTCATTTCCATTGAAGAACCTGACCGAAAGGTGTCTACCAAGCCCGCAACCGCCCCCATAAGTATCACAGCACCCATAATGGTCCATAAAATATTCAACCTCCTACTAACTCGTGCCTGCCAGTCTCGCTCCCGTTGATCCCAGGCCTGTATTCTCTGCCGCACAGTATCCAGACGTGTCTCCAAGGAAAAGGCTTTCTTCTTCCCGGCATGCATCCGGGTTTCCAGGTTGTCGATAAGTTGCACTTGATTGTCAAAATTATTAAACCGGCTTTTGTGCCTTGCACCATCGTGGAGTATGCTGGAGGCGTTTTTATCAAATTCTGTGTGGAGATTGTTGGTTAGACTGGTTAATTCTTGGAGCGAACGAATGGCGGAACGAATGGTCGACACTTGATCAAGAAGGTTGTAATAGGACTCGTCAAGTCGGCGGGAAAGATCATGGGAGCTGCTAGCGATGGTAGAGAGAGAATCGCAATGGGCTCTGCATAAACAATGGTATTATTGTTAGATTTCTTGGTACTGTCAATCTCGGAATGATCAATGTTTTTTTTTATACGCACTGTTCCTCCCGTAACCTCTGGCCGCGAAGTTGGTCTACGTCCTCTGGACTGATAAGCTCCATGCGGCGCACGAATGGCAAACGAATACTGTCCAGATCCAAAATGCCGGATGGTGGGGTCTGATTGGTTGCAGCAGGCATTCCGATATCGTTAACATCCGCGGCATAGGCTTCCAGCTCGTTGTTTGCATCTTGAATAGATAAATCAGCGAATTTATGGAAGGTCATATTTGCAGCATCATTCTGTTTTCTCGATTTCCTATCGTGTCGCGACCTATGGCGACGATATTTATGTCTTTTATCGAGCTTCTCGTTCGTGGGGGGATCGTCTGAGGTTCTTTGTTCCTCCTCGCGGTGGTGTCTGGTTTGGTGACGTCGGTGTGATAAGGCGCGGGGATCAGAAAGATAGAGTTGGTTAGGTAGATATAAATTGGGGTGCATAAAATGAAGTTCATGGCGTGAAGTGGTTCTCTTGCGCTGGCGGTGGTCTATTGGGTTGGGGCTTAATGGGGTGGACTCTGTGGTTGAAGTCTGGATAGTGGTTGGCCCTTCCGTTGTTTTTGCCCGGGGACTCTCCATGGCATCCATCTTTAATTGGCATCCGATCAGAAGCTTGTCCAGAGCGTTTAAGAATGTTCTTGGATGGTCATGGTCATAATTTGAGCTTGAGAGATTTCCTCCTGAACTGAATCTTGAAGCATGTGAAGCCTTACCAAGGCGCTATGCATGCTGACTGGTCGGATTTACACTAGATTAACTCCACAGTGATTGAGATAGGGCAACAAAAGGTGGTAGTTAATACAATCTAAGAACATCGTCTAAGCCCTCGAAATACACATCACTGCTGTCAAATAAAGACACCATCTTACTGTAACTCTATGGAATTCAAAAGTAAAAAATATATATGTAGCTGAACTTTAGAATTGGAGGAATCATCAAATCTGGTGGTATCATTTTTGGTATATCGAGAAGGAAAAAAGATATATATAAAGAGAATCGCTAAACCCCCTGACGCCAGAACATGAGTGAAAACAAAAAGAAAAGAAAAGAAAAGAAGGAAAAGAAAAGGAAGTAAAAGATCTAGGAGTTTAGAAGTTTATTCCTCTTTTCACGTCTCTTCCTCCTCTCGACTCGTTTCATGTGCATTTTCTCGGCCATCTTTTCGTATCGAAGTTTTTCCTCTTTGGCTGCTCGACGGTCTTTTATGGCTTGGATGCGGGTCTAGTGAGAGAGAGAATGTTAGGCAACGGCAAGAAAGAAGGGAAAGTAAAGGGAAAGAAAGGGGGAGAGAAAGCGGGAGAGGAAGGGAAATGGCGGGATATCCGTGGGGAAGAGAAGGAAGAAGAAAAACTAAATACCTGTCTTGTGGTCTCTTTTTCTTCCTTCATTTCCTTCTCCATTTCCTTCATAACGGTTCGGGCCTTCCTGACCTCGAGTCGCTTGGCGTACGATGAATGGCCAGCAGTGGGGCGGAATGCAGACTTCGAATCATGCCAGTTTTTCCCTGGAATTAATAGAAAAAGTGGTAAGTTTCATGGTTGTATTGAATGGTGAACGGGATGGGGTTGGATGGGTACCATTTTTGCGCATGCCCTTCGGAGGCGCTGGGACGGCAGCAGCAGCAGCATCGTCCGCTGTCACTGTTGCTGTGGTTGCGAGAGACATGGTGGTCGAGTGTGAAATTTTCTCTATTGTGCCAATCGGATGGGTGCAAGGGGTGGGAATGGTGCGATATTTGAAGTTAGAATTATGGCACGATCTGGCTGTGCCGTGCGGTTCTTCCGAGTAGCTGGAGATTAAAAGAGGGATGCAAGCATGGATTGAAGCCTGATTGATTTTCTTTTCTTTTGATCTGCACTCAACTCAGCTCAAAGGCTGGGATTAATTTTCGCAGGCCAAGCCCGAACAGGCCTAGTGCGGGCTGTTATCTTAGCGCCATCAGATAACCGGATCTCGGCGGTGGGCGTTCCGGGCTCGTGATCACACATCGGGTTCTTTCCCTTTTCTGAACTTTCCTAGCATGGCAAGTGGGAGGTTCAGTGTTCAAGTTCATTCCTTCCCTTTTCCTTTTCCCTTCTTTCCCTTCCTCCCCTTGTCCTTGCCCGTTCTTGCCTTATTTTTATTTCTGTCTTGCTTGCCCCCACTTTTCCAGCTATCCCGTTTTGTGTCGTAAAACAACCAAACTTAGCCGAATTTGCTCGTAACTTGGCTAAAAGTAGCAACACCAAGAAAGAACCACGCCCCTTCTGTTCTCTCCAGGCACGCCCCTCCCTCTATCTACCCTCTCTCTACCCCCTGCCTAGTTCGGTCGATCGTCACAGCAAACAAATTAAGGCCCAAACAAACCCACACCTTAGTTAACTTGCCCTGAGTAACTGAGTTACTTACTGAGTTACTTACTTTACTCGGGTATTACTTCGTACCCTACTCTTCGTTCTTCGTACTCTTACTTGGTTCTGTCCCGGTATCGCCTTGCATGAAAATGTGCTCTCGTCTGGAATAATAATGTCCAACACACTCCTCCCTCTCCCTCTTCTACTACCTACCACCTCTCACCGCTACGTCCATCCAGTCGTCTATACAATCAATCCTCTTACCATGCTCCTTCGATAACATATTCTATTCTTTTTAATTCAATAAATCCTATCTATCCTACCCAATCCGTCCCTGTGATCGAGGGATCCTGTGTGTTGATGGCAGCCGAACAGTCTCCTGTCTCCATCACCGCTGAGCGTGCTATGAATGTCGATCTCTCAGATCTACCAGTTGCTGCCCAGAATCAGGGCGTCGAGGCCTTCAAGGATGTGATCTTTGGATCTGTAAGTCTTTCTCTCTACCTCTCTCTCCCCCTCTCTCTCTTCTCGTCTGATATACTTATCCTATCCAAGGTGTCTGGAATAGTAGGAAAGTACATCGAGTACCCCTTCGACACAGTAAAAGTTCGGCTGCAGTCCCAGCCAGATGGCCTCCCACTCCGCTACAAAGGTCCAATTGACTGCTTCCGCCAATCCATCGCAAATGAGGGCTTCCTCGGTCTCTATCGTGGCATCAGTGCTCCCTTGCTTGGAGCTGCCCTAGAGAACAGCTCGCTGTTCTTCAGTTACCGATTGACTCAGGAGATTCTCCAAAAGACCGTATACTCGGCCGCCGAACCGCTACCATATTCTGCCTTGTTGATGTGTGGTGCTGCATCCGGAGCCTTTACATCCATCCTCCTAACTCCAGTCGAACTCGTGAAATGCAAACTGCAGGTTCCCCCCGACCAACATCGAGGTGCTCACAAACCACCTGGCCCCCTCGCCATAGTTTCGTTGGTTTTCCGTACCCACGGAATACTTGGCTTCTGGCGTGGCCAACTCGGAACCCTAATTCGAGAATCCGGTGGTTCTGCTGCATGGTTTGGCGGATATGAAGCCGTATCAGCCATGTTTAGGAAGAATTTACCCCCAACCTCCACCCCAGATGGTTCCAAACCGAAACTTCCCATCTACCAACAAATGATTGCCGGAGCCACTGCCGGTATATCATATAATTTCCTCTTTTACCCCGCCGATACCATCAAATCTCGCATCCAAACCGAAGATATCGCCCAGTTGGCCCGTGGCGCAAAGCCTCGTTCCTTCTTGGCTGTTGGAAAGGCTGTTTGGACCCAACATGGCCTCGCAGGCCTGTATCGTGGATGTGGAATTACTTGCTTCCGATCGGCACCCAGCTCAGCTTTTATATTCTCCATCTATGAGGGATTGCGACACTACTTTGGATAGAACTATTATACCCTGGAAATGAACATACCCTGGAATGAACAGACCCTGGAAATGGGTGTGCTGAATTTTTTTTGTTTTCTTTTCCCTTTTTTGTCTTACGCATTACGACCATGTTTTGGGCATATAGATCTTTCAGCCATTTTGTTCGGTACATATATATATATACACCCTTGATGCAACTCAAAAGCAATGATTCACTTCACATTATTTATTACAAAGCAAATAATTAAAAGTGTTCGGTTGATTTCTATTGTTTAACTAAACCATCTATTCTTTTTGTGCTCAACTTTAACTAAAACCACACAATTTACCCAGATGGTGGGGGTAGGTCGGCTGGGCTAAAGGAGTGTGGAAGTAACTGCTCCAACCAGATAATAGATATAAGTAAAGCTTCAGGCGGACGGAAGGAATAAATATTTAAGACTAGAACATACCTCCCCTACCGTGCATAGAACGTATTTTCCATCCCCTCCATACATATACACCGGTAACTCCAGAGGGCAGAATTCTCGAATACTAAATAATCACATTAAATATCCGTCTCTCATCTCGACTCAAAGACAACCCCGGTCTATAGATTTGGGATGTTAAAACTCACAATTGTCGACACATCCCACATGGCGAGGCGCCCGGGGTAATATCTGTAGAAACAGCAAGCGCTCTAAACCTGCGATGTCCAGCTGCCTTTTGTTTTTCATAATACACGTGAGAAAAGGATAGTACTGAACGATATCATGAAGAGGATGAATAGATGATACATACAACTGCGGTCCCTAAGGCACATCGCTCAGCACATACTCCCACCGGATAGCTGACATTCTCGACATTAACGCCAGTGATATATTCTCCAGTTACAGTAAGGACACATGCTCCAACCCGGAACTTAGAATATGGGCCTATAAGAAAATGTATTAGTGCTGATAACCGGTGAGACGTTGCTGAGAATGGGATGAAACGTAACAGTAGGCCAGGTCTTTGGCATCAGTGGCCTTTTTGCTGAGAGTATCAAGTTCACTTGCTGTGAGAGGTTGGGATGTCATTGTTCTAACGGGTCCTCGCACAGATTTATCTTATTTTTTATTTTTTCTTTCTTTTCTTTTTAGTTTTGTCTGATGCACAAGCAAGGGGTGGACAGGAGTGGATGGATAGATGTGATGAATAGTGGTGCTGGTTACACTGACGGATGTTCGTACAACCTTTTTGGGGTAGTTACGGAGGAATAGTTGGTGTCATGATAGGCAACTACTAGTTAACAATAGGTAAGCCGACATACCAAAGCTTAATAATTGAAAGGATAAAGATGAATGGAAAAATGAACTAAGTATAGTTAATTAGAGTAAAGAGTTACAAGATATAGATAGGTCAACTATAAAGTAATAATGACAAGAAGATATAGAGTAGGAACAAATCAAACCACATCCTTGGACCCGTTGGCAGATCTCTCAGTTTCAAACTCTTGATGGGATAATCGCTTCTCAGCAAATTCCGGTAGATATTCAGATCCTCCTCGAAGTACCATGCCTTCAGCCTCGTCCAATTTCTCTTCGAATTTGTAGCTGCCATCATCTCCTGGCACCTTAAACACGAAACAAATCAACCAGTAGCTGAGGCCGCCGACAAGGAAACTAAGCACCCAGCCGAGAGCAAACATTCTATCAGCCGCAACAGAGAAATGGATGTCAAAGCTAGATATAAATCCTGGCAGGGGAATAACAAAACCAATAATGAAAGCTGCGAATGCCCGAATATTGAAACCCTTGGTGTAGTAGTACCGTCCCTCTTTGGAAGAACGGAATAGATCGGGTAGATGCATGTTGCCACGTCGGATGACGAAGTAATCGACTAACATAATGCTGACCACGGAACCCTGGAAAATAGAATATCCACCGAGGAATTGGAGGAAACCGTTGGGCGTAGCCACGATTCGCCTGTGTGAAGATGCTTGTTAGAACACAGAAATTTAGATCATGTAGAAAAGCCGAACTTACCAAGGGACAATCGCGAAGGCAATAATCAACCAGATAAATTGGCCTCGGATGATATTAATGTATTTTGGTGCAAGACTGGTCACATCTGCAGCGAAAGGAATAACATTGCAGGCAAGAGACGTTCCTAAGGTTGCGAATGCCCATGCTACAGAGGCGAAGAATACACCCGCGCGGGCTTTGGAACCGTAATCGTGGTCAAGAATACCGCTAAGCATGTCATATGGATTCCAATATGCAACACCATACATATTTTTCAACGCAGCCTATTCAGCAGTTAGCCAAGTGTAACCTTACTTTATCGATAGCATTTGGTATCACCTACTGTAGTAATGATTCCGAAAGAGGCACATATCGTTTGAGATAAGGGCAAACCCAACAATTGACCATACACTTGAGACTTTGGAGACTTAGCATATTTGGCAAGATCCGGAACGGTAACCAGCAGGGCAGAATTGGCGCCCATTACAGAGTTGAATTGACCGATGATACCCCATGCAAAAACAGCAACAGAGGCTCGGCTTGAGGGATCCTCCAGTTTGTCCGCAGAGACGCCTCCATTTGCTGTGGTTGCCCAGATAACGATGCCCATACCCGCTAAAGGAACTATGACGGATTTGACATTGAAAAAGTGGCGAATTTTTGTCGTGTGGATGAACATGAATGGGATGGCAGTTAGGAACGCGAGGAAAAAGCCAACCATTCCTTGTGTAGTGATGTATTGATTCTGGGAATGATTGTATTAGTGGCAATCTATAAAAAAAATTGAAAGAGAGCGAGCCTAAGAATATACTTACGGCGGGTATCTTATTTGGAATACGGCTCCATCCTGGGAAAATGCAGCGGAGACATATCGATATAAACTGGCCTTCATAATACAGTTGAACACCACCTATGATCCCCCAAAAATAAATGGTTAGCTCTTTCATCGCGGGGGAAAAAAACGGCAAGGATGTTTGAGAAGAGAGATTCATACCCCAGATGATTCCAAGTACTCCACGAAGCACCACGACAAAATATTGTCCGTATATTCCATAACTTGACCGAGCAAGGACAGGAAATCCAATATGATAAGAAGCAGCGGCTCGTCCATTAAACACAATCACAATAGCAGATACGATGTTCGCAAAGAGCACAACCAAAATGGCATCGCGAACAGTAGCACCTAGAGTGATCAAAGAGGATCCGATGGACCAAGTTGCCACGGCCCAGGACTCACTCCACCTATCATTTCCAAACGCAGAAGGTTAGCCACAGATTACCACAGAAGTGGGAAAAGGAACATGAGAAGGTTGTTGTGAGAAAATTTTTTATGGAGGTAGGACATACCAGTAGGCAAAAAAATCGAGGGTAGCCCAGGTTCGTTTTTCTGGGGGAGTCGGCAGCAGATCCTCGTTGGCAAGGCTATTAGAAGCGCCATCTAATTTGATAGCTTCGTGGAATGCATGAGGGGATGAAAAGGCGTGTTTAAAACGCTGCCACCTGGAAGACTTCAAGTCTTGGTCGAAGGTCGCCATGGCCAGACAAACCCTGAGAGGTTGGTTTTATATAGTCGAGGCCAAGTCACAGAAAGAATGCGGTGCGCTTGTCTCAAGCTGAAATAGCAAAAAGAGAAGAGAAAAGAAGGAAAATGTGAGCAGAGAGTAGACCTGGGGAAACCGTAACATCCCAGGTTTATACGAGTGACATGCTCTATATTTAAGAAAGAATCAAATCCGGACCATCCCCACGGGCAACTGGAGTTCGGGGATTCAGCTTTAGCTCATGCTAAGCGCCTTTTCGCTGGTCTGGAGTCGTGGTTGGCCGTGAAAGCCCTGGGGTTGAGTGATATCGCGTGGAGAAGCGCAAAGTCGACGTGCAGAAGCTGGCAGAGAGCAAGGGGGATAAACTTCTCCAAGAGGCGTTAATACTCCATATCTCCCCACAGAACAAATTGGGCCTCATGATAGTCAGAATGGGTGGAGTTTTAGTTATCGAACTGGCATCGGCGCATCCTGATCGTCGAAGTGGGATTGTCGCGTGGTTGTTAAGTGGGATATTTTCATCTTTTATCCCAAAGTTCAAGGGGGCGAACAACGAACATCCCGCGCAACTCGACCTCAACACCCCCGAACTCAACATCTCAACCACTGTTTCTTCACTTCTTCGGTTCGGAGTAGGCGTGGGCAGGCCCCGACTGCTGTGTATTCGGGATATGGGGCTCGCTTCCCTGCTCTCCCACTCATCCACCATCCCCCAGATCAATGTGGGGGATTGTTTGGGTGCTTCGACATGTTGATTGAGCCGCTAGACAATCGAAGATGAAATACTTGAACCTCTCGTTCGGTCTTCTTTACGATTTCAAAGAAGAAAGCTCATTCAACCTTTCTATTAACTTATCCTTCAATTACTAACTAACTACCTACTCATCAACAATGGCTGCGACAGCTCCTCCAAGACCAGGCCCAGGCCCTGCCGAAGAACCCATCGATGGCGGAAAGCCTTTCTACTACTGCAAACCCGCCAATATCCTAGGCGAAGGGCCAATCTACCGTGCAAGCGACTCGACCTTGCATTGGGTTGATTGTCTTGCTGAACCGGCAGAGCTACATATTCTCAAGGTTGATCCCGATACTGGCGCACCTCTGGAACCCGAAGCTCGGGTTGTCAAGCTTGAAGATAGCGTCACCGTCATGTTCTTCCGAAAGAATCATCCTGGAAGCTATATCGCGGCCTACTACCAGGGCGTCTGCTTTATGGACGAGGCAACTGGCAAATTGGAGGTGTTGAAAGAGATCATTCCTACAGACCAACGAGATTCGCTACGTTTCAATGATGGAGGTGTTGATGCAAAGGGCAGATTTTGGCTGGCTGAAATCGATAAGAAGGCCATGGCGTATGGACCGAATAAACTTCCTGAGAGCTATGGTGAGCCTAAGGGTCGGTTATGGAGATATGATCCCGATGGCAGCCTTCACTTGATGGACAAAGGGGTTGTATGTGGTAATGGGTTGGCCTGGAGCCCAGACAACAAGACTAGTACGGATATCTGTTCTCTTCCTTTTTATTATTCTTTTTGTTCTGTATTCGTCTGACTCGATTGATCTTAGTGTATTTCAATGACTCCGTGGCCATGAAGGTTTACGCCTACGATTTCGATCTCGAATCCGGCAATATCTCAAATCGACGTCTCCTTGTCGACCGTAGATCTACCTATGGCGAGCCAGATGGCATGGTAGTTGAGTATGTTGGCACTCTTCTTCACATGAACATACCGATTATTATCGTGCTGATTGCTGACAATTTACTCGTTCCATTAGCACCGAGGGTAACCTATGGATTGCCGTCTTCGATTCAGACCGAATCATGGTATTCAGCCCAGAAGGAAAACACTTGAAGGACATTATTCTTTCGGCCCGCAATCCAGCCTGCACAACTTGGGGAGGGCGTAACTTTGACATGATTTACACCGCCTCCGGTAAAGACAGGAGTGCCAATCCCCGCGCCGTGGATGACGGAGGTCATATGTTTCTCTATAAACCTGTGGGAAGCAAGGGTATGCCAAAATTTGAATTTGCTGGTTAAATTCAGGACGCTACGTCTCTGGAGACGACGAATGTATATACGAACATGTCTATTTGAATTATTGAATTATTGAAAGGATATACCATTGATAGCTAATAAATAACACTATCAATGAATAGTATTTTTACAACTATTAATCTCATCTTCCTTTCTCATTGCATGTTATACAATTTCGGTAGGCTTATCTACGAAAGTACCATCTCTTCCCTATCAGTAAATTTCTTTAAGCGTAGCCCTACGGACTAAGTACCCACTAACTAGTTGCTACGGATGTATAAGTGGAAGTTTTCAAGTGGGCTTTCTTGTGTGGGATATCCCCATCACAGCATCAACCCCCACACGCCATCCATCCATCCTTCATATATCATGGGATAGATAACAAGACCTCCCGAGAATTGCGGCCTGATTCAACCTGGCTCCTTTTCGGCCTCAGGAAACCCCGAGTATCGGGCCTACATGGGGGTATAAATGAATGTACCGAAATTAGCTTAGACTGGTATATTTATTATAGCAGTAGAGTCAAAGAGAGAATGATGAAAGCATAAATAGAAATTAATCATCCAGATTTATGTACAAATAAATATAATCCAATATACAAACCATCCAAAACCCCAGAAAAACCAACCAACCGCATGCAAATTAAACCCAAAGAATGAGGGGAAAATATCTTATTCACCAGTAACGCCCTCTATACCACTTGGTCCAGGAATCCCGACTAGCCTCCCTAACGTGGTATATGCCTCCTGTAAAAGCTCCCATCGGCATCCCTCTAAGCTTTCCCGGACGGACAAAATTAGCCCCTGAGTCTGGTTTGCACCTTCGAGAGGTTCTTGAGTATTTGCCTTCAATAGCATTAACATTCGAACTAAATACTCTTCTGCTGCCATATTACCTCCCGCATCTGATGCCGTTGTCGCCGTTCCTGTTCCGGATCCAGGCGTCCAGGGAATGGTTTGGCTGCCATGCTGCTGAGCACTCGGGTTGCTTGGTGCATGGGTACTAGCAAAAGCGGGATCGACATTATGATTGTTGGCTTCCTCCATCATTTGTCCATATGCCCATGCAATTAATGTTGCATGATACAAGCACCATGGTCGCACTACAATATTCTCTTCGGCAGCAACATAACGACGGCCTGTGAACACCGTCTCTTTGATGAGGAGCAAACAGTAATACAATGCCTTCTTGGCATCAGGGAGCTTACTCCAGGCTCGGACGCGGGATTGCGCTTTGATGTAATCGTGGGGCGACAGTGGGCTTCCAAGAAGTGGGGGCGCCCCTGCGAGAATGTGGAAATCGATTATGTTAGTATAGATAGCTACATGAGCCATGCGATGTAGCGGTTTGGCTGCTTCGAGCGAAAGAGAAGATTCTCGAGACAGAAGAGAGAACGACCATGTATCGATCGCCCGCTCCAGAATATCCTTCCATATATCAATAGCGCTAGAAGAGTTGTCATCGATGGATGGCCGGCCAACGCCTAGCGTGGCTAGATCCCTCGCTTGCAGATGTGCGGTCACGCTAAATAACCCATGCAGTAGTATTAAACGGGAGAAAGAACTACAGTTCGAAGGCACTGGGATTTTTGCCAGCAATCCTTTTAGTGTAGGAAGAAAACGGGGCGATTCTGGAGTGTCCTGAGAGAGTTGAGCCCATGCTTCGGGGGATTGCTGCTCCCATAATACTTCAGGACACGGTAGCGATAGTTGCACATCGTGCGCGGAGAGTACGCAGGTATGGCCGAAGAGGAACGTATGCTGAGCATCCATTACAAATGCGAAAAATGCTGTTCTTTTCGACGCCTCATTGGTTACCCAGCGGTGCCATGTCTGTTCCAATTCGGTACCTGGTTGGTCTTGGGGGATTGACTCAGCTGAATATGCTGTGCCTCTTCGCATCAACTAAAGCGAGTATTGCCGATTATTAGCAGTCTGGTACAAACAAACCGGGAGGTATCACTTGAGGGGAGGACTCACGGTAATAATGGATCCATGAAATATGTGTGCCATCTCATGGTGCTTTCTAGTCGAAAACATCTTCTCGTGAGCCTGTAAAATGAGAAGAGTCTGTAAACACCACAATGGTGCTGGTGGTTCGAATGCTCCGGTCTACGGGGGAACCCAATATTACAAATTAGCCCATGGCGGTCCATAAGTTTAGAAAAAAAAGTGTTTAACGCAAAAAAGACTTACCCCAAACACAAGCCACCGAAGAGCATCATGAATTCGTGTTGCAACACGGAAATGATCTTCATCTGACGCGAGGGTAGCACCAAGTGATACGATTGCTGTTACCATCAGCGGCGGCGCCTCCGCAGGAAATAGAGTGGGTTTATGGAAAATCGGAAAATGCGGGTGATAGTTGGCGAAATAGAGATCAAAGAAAGATGCTAGGTTTTCGGGGTAGAAAAAAGGGGCGTCCAAGACATCGGAGGGAAGAGTGTACAATGCGGCACGGATACGACTGCTGACAGTCGACCAAGTAGTATTCGCAGATATATGGGACACTAATACCGGAGATGAGGCCGACGTTGGAAGTGGAAGCATGGGTTGAATCGTGCCGTATGGGGAAGTAGGTGGGATGAATATTGAAGAAGGGTGAGATGTTGAGGGGCCATTAAAATCGACGGTTTGTAAGGGGCTTAATTCTAGAGGGACACCTTCAAAGAACCAATCTATATCATTCGACTGGCCGATTATATCCATGGATGAATCAAAGAAGAGAGGGTTAGATCCCCCATCGACCGGTATGTTCTCCGGCATGCCCGGAGTTCTCATAATTGGCTGGCTCAACATCTGACAAGGACTAGTATGCGGTATTATGGTTTGTTGAGCTTCAGACAGCATCAAATCTGCATTCTCGGATTCTTGCCTAGTATCGTCGCCACCGTTTGTCGCCTCCAGGCATGGATGTGTCTGATCGAACTCCTGCGGCGAGATTCCCGATGGTCCTTGATCTGTGCCCGAGGCCGAATCTGTCTGGTTCATGATCGGTTGCCCATTGACGCCTTCAGCCGATTCATTGATTACACCCCCTGAATTCCGAAACCACATTCCCTTTTCGTGTCGTTTTTCATGTCGTTGAACTAGGTCCCTGCGGACGAATTTCTTCGGGCAATGCTGGCACTGGAAGACTTCCTTTGGTCGATCTATATGATAAAGGTTACTATTCGTTAAGACATTATCTTTCCAATTCACCTTAATATGCCTATTATATCTATGTGGTTCGGGGGTTGTAGCTCAATGAAGGGGTTTCAACATACGGTTAAGTCTGTGGCGGGATAAATGTTCCGATCGATAGAAGGATTTGTCGCATCCTGGCTCAGTACAGTTGTACCTGCGCCGACTCGCCATTTCTGTTTTCATTCTGCATTATTATAACCCGAACCGTGACGGCGTACGTCACACCATGCTGGGGGTCGCAATGCAGATGCTAGTAAGGCTTTTTGCACTTGATCCCCGGGGTTCTCGTTATGGCTACTGCCAGCTTAATCTATTATCGGGCTCCTGGGCACGCCGTTGTAGCTATCGTCGGTATGACAAGGATATTAGAAGTATATACCGGAGCCCATGCAGTTGAAGCTTGCATCCCAGCGACGGCTTCCCGGAAGAAGAGCTTGCAAGGGCATGGATTACATAACCAGTTTCTCCGCATCTGATTGGTGAGAATAAAAAGCGGAAATAATAAAAGTGGGGCAACAACCCCCACGCTGAGGCACGTGATAGAGATCTGTCATGCTGACTAATCGATTTCCAAAAGAGGAAAAAGAAGAAAGAAAGAAGAAAGAAGGAAGAATATAGAATCACTCGGTATTTCATTCTGGAATATCCAAGTAAGAAGAGGGAGGAAAAGAAAGAAACCAAGCCGAAACACGATTAGACTGGTACAGGATAGGAGGAGGTTGGTAAAGAAAGATATAATAGCATATAAAAACAGTAAATAGAAAGGGAAAGGTTTAGTTATCAACATGAAAAATCACGCTTAAAGGGGGGGGAAGGCTCATATTTCCATTAAATATTGCCCCACAGTATGGGAAGATAGAACAAAATAGTGTAACATGGGGGGGAGCGGATGTGAAGGTTTGATATGGGCCATTAAATGCAACTTTTGTTGTATCCGCTCTCACACCTCAGTGTCTTCGTCATCTTCAAACTCATCTGCACCAAGCAACTCATCTTCGTCGTCCAAATCGCCAGCAAAATCTCCCCTGCGAGCCGCAAATGCCGCTCGAGATGCATAAGGCCTTGGGCCTGTTCGTCCTGGGACGCGTGAATAGCCTCTGAAGCTTCGCCAGAGACTACTAATAAGAAGCGGCAGCGCTGTAAACACCGCAACGGTTCCTGCTACAATGGCAACTGGTATAGAGACAAGCAGGGAACTGCTGGAGAAAGGTCCGGAGCCACCTGGTTCCCCTAGTCGGATACGGCCAAACTTTCCGTCCCATCTGGTGAAGGCCCAATACCCAACTGCACCAGCGGCCGCAATTGGAAGAACTATAGCGAAGAAGAGCCCGGCGCCGTGGAGTCCTGGCCGGTGCTTTTCATATTCGGATTCTTTGTTCGGGCATGGGTGAGAGACGAAATGATCTAGTTGCTTACCCCCCTCACAGGTACTCAGCGGCAATTTTCGAAACCCGGTAGGTTCGAAGTACTCGTAAGCGTTCGGATTATCCTTGCATTGCTGTAAGGGATCTAATGGTTCGAGGCCAGGTACTAATTGGCAAGAGCCGTCGGTCTGAATTTCATAATTGTAATCACTAAACAAAAACCCGTATGTTAGCACAATGAATTATAGAAAATAGTTTGGTTTCAGAGAGGCAAAGTAAAAAAAATGGTTGGATCCCTACCATTCGTAGTCCCGTCGGGTACATTTGCAATTCTCCTTGTAGGCGTCGAGTCTGACAATCTTTGGGCCATTGTAACACTTTGCTTCGGGTTTCTTTCGGTGGTACTTTGACACATGGCCGAACAAGCAATTATTTTCCTGCAACGGGTGTTTCGGCGTCCAAAACTTATAGTCATCAGCTTCGGGAGCCTGTTCGTTTAACTTACACTGCCTCGACCGTTCTTTGAGACCAGAGAAGTCGATATTCACAGTCGCAAACCCAGATTTAGCGCCGGATCCCACTTCGCGGCCCCAGAGCAAGAAATTCAACGAGGTATCGGAGGGCACAGTCGAGATATCTTGAATGTCCATATCTACCTCGCTAAATTGGAAATCGACCCAGGTTTTACCTTCGTCCAACGTGTATGAGAGCACCTTCGAAGGCTTCCCTTCTGGAACAATCACAATAATGGAACCTTGATCACCATATTCCCACTGGTACCGACCATTTTTCACCATTTTCCAGCTAATTCCAGCATCAGTGGTCATAAAAGTATCTGCTTCGCTAGCGATACCCAAAAACTCGCCTACGTTACCGATTCCCATCATCAGTCCAATAGCTGATCCGGATGAATATGTATCTCTGACGTCACGTCTTTCAGTATAGCCATGGAGATGCAGAGCGCAGGAGGGGGTTCCTTTCTCTGCAGGCTTGCAACTGTACTCCCTATCCTTAGGACCCCTAGGAGGAGGAGGGAGCAAGCCCCATTCGGCCCCATCATTATGCGTTATCATGGTCCTAAGCTTTTTCGGTGCGCCGTCCATTGTTTTCTTAGGATCGCTCACGACATTGGTCAAAGATACGCCTTCGATACCATTCATCTTTTCAAAGTCAACATAGCCATCGCTGTTTCTGTTCACCCCGGCGATACTGAGGACATACGACGTGCCATTGCTGTTACTCTTCACGATGCTGCCGAATTCGCGGCCCGAAGCAGGGTTGACCGTAACGTGGAGGAAGATTGAGTGTGTTGAGCTATCTAAAACGGTGTATGCTTGCTGCGATTCGACATGGAAATTTGAAGGGAATTCGGCATTGGCAAAGGTTTTACCGTCAATACTCGTATACGGCCGCATGGCGTTCTTTTCTGCACGGGCAGCAACGACAATAAATTCAGACATAGGGGCAAAGTCCACTATGTCTTTGAAGTGGACCTCGCGGCCGGCAAACCAATCCTCACTCGAAAGAAGTTGAACCTTTTTGTTGCTTTCATTTTCATCCTCATACTGTGCACAAAAGACCAGCTTATCGCTCGTGGCCGGAGTACCCTTGCCGATGAATTTACATTTTCGCACTGAGCGCATAAGCAATTGCCAGTCTTCACCACGGTTCGTAGAATAGTGCGCGTCGCTGCTGCAGTGACCCCCGCGGGTACAGGCTCCAGCGCCAATCCAAATCAACCAGTCAGTATGCTCTGGATGGAAATTTAGTAGATCCGGGCCACGGGATTTCTTCGGTGGAGATTTGGTTTCAAAGGAGCGAAAAGTATTGCCTCTATCCACGGTCCAGTATGCTTTATTCTTCGCGGTAATCAGATAGGCCACATCATTTTTATATCTATGAGGGATGATTCCAATGATATCTTCTTTTGTTTCGACTTTGTTCCAGGTTTTACCATGGTCTTTGGTAAGATGAATCGCTTGATCCTTGGTTTGCATGATAATGGTCTCATCATCACCCGAGCTTGATGCACTGCGTTCTAGGTAATAGTACTGGGAGAAGCCGTCTGCCTTGAAATATGTTGTCTTAACCTGGATGTCTCCTGTAACTGGGGCCTTTGTGATGTCGCTGCACGGTCGCTCGATTGTCTTCGTAAGATCCACGCCGCCCTCTCTGATACAGTCATTACCCGGAATCCGCCTGTATCCGGATGGTCCAAGAAATTTATCTTCGGGCTTCTTGCATTGGCCTTCGGGGGCAGTTATCTTTGCTGTAGGAACGCACTTATCCTTCTCGCGATTAAATCCAAATTCGCACTCGAAATCTTCTTCCGTACACTTGCATCGTTCGGTCTCTGGAACTGGGTCGATAAACTTTTCCTTGACAAAGCAATCGGCATCGGCCTTTCTCCTCTGGTAGAACTGTTTATGGCCCATGAGACAATCCGGTTCGCTCTTTTCATTTAACCTGGCAGGCCACCTGTCAAAGTCACCCTTCCCACACTTGCGTTTCTTCGAACCACTAAAGTCAATAGACATAACGAAAAACTCCTCTTCTTTCGTATCTCCAACTAACAAGAACTGAAGCGAAGTCGAGTCTGGTGTTGTAGTTAACAACCGTGCACGAATCTTGTTGGGGAGTTCGGCAGTTTTCCAATCTTTGCCGTGGTTGAAGGAATAGGAAATCTTATCGGTTCGACCCTCGTCGTAGATGGCAACAAGAACTGAACCTTGGTCACCGAATTCATATTTTCGTGCATCATCGAGGGCTTTCTTCCAGGTAATACCTGCATCATTAGAAACGTAAAGATCTCCATCATTATACTTCTTGAGCTCACTGCCTGTATTTCCAACCCCCATAATGAGGCCAGGAGCCGGGGAAGAAAAGACACGACCAGCATTTTTCAACTCGGTTACAGAATGTAGATGCAAGTCTTTTTCTCCGGCTTTCAATGGCTGGAATGTCCTACCATCATCAAAAGAAATGCGGGAGACGAGCTTCTTGTCTATAGTAGATCCCTTTTCAATCTCGGCTGCGTTGTCGATTTGGTTAAGCAAAAATATGCCTTGGATTCCCGATACTTTTTCAAAATCCACGAATCCATCTATGTCCCGATTGACATGATCGATATTTTGGGTGAAATGCGTTCCGTTGGAGTCCGAAGTAAAGAGTGTGCCCATGGGAACCATCTTGCGATGGCTTGAAACGACATCGATTTGGATGCTGTAATTTGTCGACTCGAGAACGGTATACGCATCTTCTTCAAGTTTAGGACCCCCGTGGAATTCTCCACGGTGCCAGTTCAGAGCATCATGCGTGACATACAGAGCCATCTCATTTGTTCGATCAGATTTCGCCGCGGCCAGGAGGAATTTCTTTACAGATGCTGTACGGATGACACCGCTAACAGCCCGACCATTATTGAGAGGGGTCTCGATTGCCTTGTCATCTTTGAAGAATGAATCCGAATACACGAGTCTATTCTCGTTGACAGAGATCGAATGGGGACCCGCTATCACACAGTAGACCCTATCTTCAACCTCTTTCGGATAGCCACCGTCTCCATCGCCAAACAACGGACTCCCAACCGCCCAAGAACAGCCTCGATGATTCTTGACCAACGGCTTCACTTCCTTAAATCCATCCGTTGTGTAGAACGAAACTTCATGACACTTCGACCCCGGGCACTCGTGTGATTGAACAATCACTTTATTCGAATCCCGCCCGTGGAAAACAAGCGATGATCGGCCAACTAAATTGACCTTCATATCCGCTTCTTTGATTTCGAATTGTCGCCATGTTTTGGCGGCGTCTTCGGTGATCCAATGCTTGTGGTGTCTCCCAAGTACGTACGCCTTCTTCTTATCGAATGGATGAGGCCAAAACGACCATACTTGGTGCTTCATGGCTTCATCCGGACCTTCCAAAACATTCCACGTAGCTCCCGCATCCGTTGATATATGGATATTCCTAACTTCTGATTCCTGAAACACGATCGTATCGGTATCTTCGAAGTAGTAGAAGTTGAACGGGATATTCTTGAGCTTTTTGACTTTAATCTCTGGCGCATCTGCATCTTTGGCAAATGTGCTGGGTAGGATAGAGGCCAGTAGTAGGCCGCTGGCCAGTAGGAGTTTTCGCAGGATCATGTTGAGGGGTGGAGTTGCAACGACGGCATCGATGCAGGTGGAGAGATGGTTGCGAATAAGAGCACGGAGCTCAGTGAAGGGATCGAAGGGGAAAACGAGGAGTTTCCCAATAGCTTCAGTAGAGTCTAGACGGGCGAGGGTCGGGAGGAGCTATCAATCATATCATACAAGAAGCTAAAAATAATAATAACTAGCGAGGAGTTGGGAATGGGTCATCAACCAGAACCATTCAAAGCGAATATATGCTGACCAAAAGCATGGCAGTCTTTAGCTATAATATTTCAGTTTGCGATTATAAAATTTGAAGTGTTTAAAGAAGAGATCTAAGTTGAGATAATCGTGTCCTTCTCTTAATTAACTTGGATGGTTGGTTTTATGGTGCAGCCTCACGCGGGCTGACAATGCAGAATGTCACATGACCGGGGTACCTGAACAGATGCTGGATAGTTACTTGAGGTGCCCTTCTTAAATGGCGTGGAATTAAAGTACCTTATATCTACCTACTCCTTATAGACCTAACAATCATCTACGCTGGTCAGAGATAATGATGGTTTTCGACGGAATCGAGTAATCTACAGTTCTAGGGGGCGTGAAGTGGAAAGAGATAGAAAGTGCCAAAAAAGAAAAAGGAAGAATTTGAGATCCAACCCTTGCAGTAAGTAATTCGATGTTAGAATGGAGATCCGCCCAACAGAAAGAAGCATATAAAGAATAAAGCAGCGCCCATAGTAAATAAAAAAGCAAAACATGTACCGCTAAACCGTATGATCCCTCGCAGAAATAGCATCAGAAAGAAAAGAAAGAAAAACAGGTAACTCGCTAAGTTATGCTAGTGTGGAAACGACCGAAATGGAGAGATCAAGGAACAACAGAGTAGAAAAATCAGCGGCCAATAAGACAATGAAACCAGGTCATAAGTGAAAGTGATGAAAGATGAGACATTCCAACTGAGAGGCTATTAAAAATGGCATATATAGCACATTAAAAAGGCGATAAAATCAAGCGACGCAAAAAAGAAAAAACGAATGTATATACGCCGCATAGATCCGGGTGATATGCATGGCCAGGTGGTATCAAACTTGGAATAGAAAGAAAAAGCGATAAATCGAAATGTTGCATTTTGGATGGAGAGCGATCATCGAATAACAAGGAATAGGGCGGAAATTGAAACGTATAATAAAGATGTCATGATGCAGGTTGGCAAATTGGGAGGAAATGAAGTGAATGCGCTTCGTAGGGCAAATATTCATTGACGGTTCAGTCGTCGAAGTCGGCTCCACATCTTCTTGACGACACCCTTTTCTACCGGTTCATCCCATTGTATTGAAGTGCTATCGATCACAGGAAGCTCGGCTAATCGGAGAGGGTCATCTGCGTCAGATGGTAGTGGAGATGATACGGTTGATGGAGAATCATGAGATCTTAGATCAGGGCGAGTTAATGTCATCTTCAAGGTCATTTCTCGATTGCCCATCATATTGCTAGCATTGTGATTCGAGCCGACAAGCTGTAGGGGTCGGGGACGACGCGCGGTACTGGGTCGACTCGCTGATCTGGGAGTTGGAGGAGCTTCGATGGAAGGCTTCCTTGAATGGGTCATTGGCTCCTGAAGATTGAATTCTAACGGCTTTGAATTCTCCAACAAGCTCTTCCTGATTCGCTCGTCCAGGGACGCGCTACTGGAGTTTTCAAGGAAGGTTGTTGTGGCTTCCTGAAACTTCCATTTGCGATCGATAGAGAGACGGTTGGAGACGTTTTCCTTTTCGAGAGAAGGGAAGCCAAACTCGATAGCTTCGTCAAACTTCTGCGGGGAGGCAAGATAGACTCGGAGTTTAAGACGAGCTTCAGGATCTTGGTAGAATTGGGCTGGCTGGTCAATTGATGAGACGGACGTCTTGGGGGCATGTTTCGGTGTTTGTGGGGTGGACTTGGAGAATGAACGGTGGTGACGGTGTCGAGATTTTGTTGAAACTAAGGAGACGTGGCTTGGAGCAGTCAATGGGAGAGGGAGGGGAACTTGGTGCACAGAAGGACGGCGACCGCTGCGAGGTGTAATAGTTCCATCATGTTTTGATGCAAAGGAGAAGGTTCGTCGAAACGACGGCTTCCTGCTGTGGCTGCCTCTCGCAGTGGGTGGCCTCGATGTCGCGGCAGTTGTCTCAGCAAGATGAGTATGGTAGTCAAGCGAGAGGTCAATGTCGTCATCTTCATCCAGCCATCGAAAGCTATCATATACTGAATCATCCATGCCTATAGCAGAATCCATAAACTGGCGGGATGAATTGCTGTTCACAGAAGATGATCTAGAGAGGTTTGTTGGTGAACCGAAGGATTCAAAGGAGCCGTCCGCGAGGTTATAGAGTGCCTTGTCCGCAGCGTCAAATATCACACTAGCTCGCCAGCCTCCAAGGCGAATCTGTTCTTCAAGGCTGAAATGTTGCTGTCGAACTTTTTCGGGGAGAGACCGGAACCATTGAGCATCGGCTCGGGCGATAAGGTAGGCGGTCTGAAGCGAAGACGGCTTTTGAAGGATACGGGTTATGATATTGCGGCGTTTCTTCGTTAGTGGGACGTTATTTGGAAGTCTGACATGCTTTTGCCTTCGGACACCTAAAATCGATGTGTCAATTTGAAACTCTTTGCACACTGGTGGCAGAGCACCAAAACCTGGAGTCAGGAGAAAAAGGGGGGAGAAACTAAGTTGAAAGGGGAGTGGTACGAGTTTTGGGGAACCTTGAGGGTCTGCTAAAATTAGCTCCCGGGAGAGTTTGGGCTTCCACAAATGAACCAGGACGTCCTCTAGATGATTTTGGGCGAGTCGTTCGGGCATCATCTTGCGTAGTTTGCGCGAGTCTTCTCTGCTCCAATCGAAATCGTTCAACATTGGAAAATAGCTATTGAGAAGGTTATGTTAGCGACCCGGGGATGTTCTAGCCAAGGCCAACCCTCAAATGCGAACCGAGGCCACAAGTAGAGAAGAAGATTCTTGTGAAAATGACAGGTCGAAACGACCAACAGAACAATCCAATCAGACGAGGAATAATAATACTGAAAAAGAAAAGCTGGAAGAAAAAGGTAGGGTAAACCAAAAACTAAAGGTAAAATGGGGAAAACCGGTGTGAAGAAGTCAAGATGGATCCGTGCATTGAGAAAACAAAAGCAGGTGGAATGTGGAATAATACGCATTGAGCACATTTGTCCACCAATGGCTGTTCGCAGTGAGTGGCTTGCCAGGACACTAAAAGTCCAGTCCCGCCAGGGGCGGAGGCAACAAGACGCCTTGTGGTCTGCGAAGCCAGCCATTGGGATGGAGGAAGAGTTGCAACTCCACCAGACAAAGCCTCCGAAGACGGTGCCAAGATAACAACTCAGGCGCTAGTTGCGGCCTGGCGTGCTGATCTCATGGGTCAATGCGATCAATTGTATCGCTGATGAGAGTTGGAATCCAGGAGGGCGCCAAAGGGGTGGTTTCCGGAGTATTGGGGGGTTTTTGTGTGTGTGTGTGGTGGTTGATGAGGGATGGGGATGGGAGGGAGTACCAGACAAGACAAGGAGATCTAGAAAAGGAGAACAAAGGTGGAGAGAAGGAATGAATATACAACACGTACCTTTCTTCGTAAGGCTGGAGGAAGCGAATAGAACTCTTCTTCACGCTGCAGTTCTGCCTCCATCATGGATCGAATTGCAGAGCTTCGTACTAAGTGGTGGGAGGAATGTATGAAACGTATACAGTTCTTGGAAGTGGGTGTGTTGGTTAGAGGAGTGAGGGGGTCGACACGGAGTATATATTGAGAGAAACAAACAAGAGAGAGATGTTTCTTCAATAAGGATAGGACGAGAGGATGAAATCATGCACGGAGGAGGAAAGTCGCAAGGATGAAACGTGCTGAAACGGATTCCTATCTCAGCTGCCAGATGATGAGGTGAGATGAGGTGAGATGAGAGGGGATGAGATGAGATGAGGAGAAGAGAGATAAGACGAGATGAAGAAGGTGTGGGAGGAAGAGAGAAGGAAGAAAAAGATTTCGAGCAAGCAAGGGAGGAAGAAAAAAGAGCGGAAAGAGGAGGAGAAAGAGAGAGCGATAAAAGGACGGAGAGAGAGCAAGGGAGGCGAGATAATATTAATATAATATATAATTCGTTAAGAAAAATAAAAAATAATAAAAAGAATTGATCATAAGTAACATTGAACTGAAATGAGAAAAAAAAACAACCAGGAAATACTAAATACATACTAAAGTCTTGCTTGCTGCATGTCTGGAAATAGGATACAAACTAGAGTATAAGCTGCCCAATAACGCCTTGCTAGCAACGACTTTTGTTTTTTGGGTTTATTTATTTATTTTACTGGAGAAAGAAAGAGTTGGACTGGGGGCCAGGACGCTTCACTAATCCTGATACTCATTCACTAATAACTAATCTTACTTAGTTGATGCTAATGCGATTATTCACGGCGGCAAGAGAGAGAAAACAGAGTTAGCGAAAGGTAAGAATTAATGTGTTGGCCTCTCCGTATATACGACGGTCATACCCGAACCGTGTAAGTCTATCTGTCTGTCCGTCCGTCCCTTTTTTATTTTTTTATTTTTTGGCTGTCTCGTCTGTCTGTTAATAGAGAGTTAGACTGGGTGTCATCGGCCTTTTTTCCTTGCATCAAGCGTAGGCGAGAGAAGGTCGGACGAGATCTCCCAGAACAAGCACAAACCCCTGCCAAGGGGCTATCCATCGTAATACAGCAAATCATTCGTCAACTTTCCCCATAAACAGCCAAACAGACCAGGCAGCCCTTCAAAGGCTCACAAGCCCAAGACCAAGACCTGCGAGAGGTCTGCAGGGGTTTGCTTTTTTCAGCCTCTGGGCGATGATAGGCCCGACAGGGGGATCTGCTTCAAGCGCTGCCTTTTTCCCTCTCCCTCACTCCTCTCAAGATCCTAATCCTTGCTGTTTTTTTTGCCCTCTTGTCTTGTCGCCTTTTTCTTCCTTTCGTTAACGAAGTCGAGACCGCAGCATTATCCCTGCTCACCCCGTACTCGACATAGGATACCATACATAATATCACCGGTTATATGATTGTGTGCATGTCGCTTGCTTTTTCGTTAAGGAAGCTGCTAGCACCGACTAACGGTAAATCAACCCGTGGCGGGGGATGCAAGTCATCATTCACTCATCTCCCAGAGACGGTTTAACTAGTTATTGACTAGTTTAGTCGTTACGTACGAGGCAGACGGCAGTTCTCCGTCCAGACATACATAATTCGTATAGTTAATATGTTGGATCCGGGTGGTGGCAGTCGTCAACCCAACTGAAACGATTGACGTCTGCCCTTAAAAGAACGGTCAGCCTCAATCAAGGTAGGAAAAGGTGGAGTTCGTTCAGCTACACCCTCTAATCTTATCTCATTTTTCAAAGACAACACACAACAGTTGGTGTCAGTTACGGACTCGGGGCATACAAGGTGTGCCACAGAAATAACGTATGCCCGAAAGACAAGTCACTGCCCAATATATTCACGCAAAGACAGGGCTGATGTCGG
This sequence comes from Myotisia sp. PD_48, assembly GCA_032988175.1. Classification (NCBI taxonomy): domain Eukaryota; kingdom Fungi; phylum Ascomycota; class Eurotiomycetes; order Onygenales; genus Myotisia; species Myotisia sp. PD_48. Next base: position 101,826 of record JANTQB010000053.1, on the reverse strand, counting down.
AGTAACGGGGCCACGACGTGGATGTGGGGAGAGAAGCAGTACGGAAGTATGGAGTAGAGTTGCTCTCATCTCGTTTCAGAAGCGATCAATCAGATCCTTTTCCCGCCCTTGCTATACTTTGGCATACATCATGCATCCCTGGTCCGTTGCACCAGGTGTAAGGTTTGAGACGCCCCTCATGCCCTTGTCCACCTCTTGCCATATTACAAGCCATACTATCCTTCTGATTTGAAATTTGTTATTTGTTATTTCGTCTGTTCTTTTCCTTTTGCTTTCTTTTCTTTTTTACCCGCATGGAAAGACAAAAATAATTAATAGTTCTTTATTCAGTTCAACTCTTTTTCCCAACATGGTTTGCCCCTGGAAGAAAAAACCGTTGATTGTCTATTTGTCTGTCCATACGCACGAAGCGGGTAAATACTAAGAAACAATACTTTCCAGTATGGCCGGAATGGAGGGATGGATGGGCATAAAACCAGTAATATGGTTGACCCTCCTCCTGCCGCATGACCATGTTAGCCGTGGCCTGGAGATCCTTTTCTGGGTCCCCTGGCGGAATACCCGCATTTCCCAACTCACATCCATCTCAATAGTTAGTTAACTGGCTGGTAATTGGTTTTTCCGTTGATGACAGAAGTAACTTTGGAGTATTACGGAGTACTCCGTAACCCAATTTCTAGTTACTCCGTAGTTAGCCAGGAAATCTTGATGATCAAATTGTGTTTTCTTTTTTCCTTCTATTACCCACATTGCCATTTATAACCATCTCCGCTTCCAGGGCAACTAATTAGGTAGTTAGTCCTGCCTGCATCTGCATTGAGAGACGCAGTAATAATATCTCAACAAAGAAACTTCCTCATTTCACTGCATTGACAAACTAGTTGCTGCACTCCGTATATCAGCCGAGTCTCTGCGTTTGTCCATAACAACTTCGGTTAACGGAAAAATTAAATGCTTCTGATTTTGAGTGAGTGACTGAGCATGTTCAAACGCCTACCCGGGGTTGGGTGCTCAAATGGAAAAGGAAAAGGGATCATTAACCCTCGGTTGGACAGCATGATGCATCACATCATGCCGTGCAACTCTCAAATATTCTCCTGGCCTTTCTGGTATGCCGGGAACCTCTGCTTGTACGTATCTGGTACAACCAGCGAGACGTACAGACGGAGTACACTGCATCGGAGTGTCCTTCATTGTACTTGATTCCTTAGTCTTCTATCCATGTGGTTTGCAATGCAAGGGGAGTACGGAGCACTTCCAACACATGTCGCTCAATGGTTCTTCTCCCTTGATGCAAGCGTGGCTTGCCGGTTTGCTTTTTTTTTTCTCCGTTATACCTCCTCTCCGCTGCAGCTCTTACGCATGGAGGGTAGGACGAAGCTTTTCATTCCAGGAACTCAGGAACAATCAAATCTTTCAAAGAAGGGAAATGCGGGTATTTTCAATAATACAAATGCTATTCGGTATTACTTGCCGTGGCACAACACAATGCCTATGAGACGAGTTGGAACACAGTTTCAAGGTTTTTGTTTGGCGTTCGAAAGGCAAATTAAGAAAGAATGTCGCACAATGGCGAACGTCTAATGCCCGGTTCTCTTTTGGGAAAACTGCCGCATAAGAATGAGAATTAATATCATCGTAAGTTCAATTAACAACAGGGGTGTTTTTTTTTTTTTGAGTCATAATATGGAATCATTATCTCAGACCGCATTTTGGAGGTTCGGAAACTCGGAAACTTTCCACATTCTTGCATCTTGCTTGTTTCCATGCTTCATGCTTCATGCTTGCTTCATGCACCAAGTTTTGGCGAGCCGAAAGACGGTTCCGTTTGATATTTCTCTCTTCAACTCAACCAAATTCAAATGCATTTCAAAGCACGTTGTGTTCGCACTATTGCTGCATGCTTCAATCGATCCACTTTCTAACATATTCCGAAATACACCCGGTTTGCCTCTCTGTTCATTCATTGTAGCCCTGCATCAAAAGCAAACCTCCAATGTGGTCAAGCCCAAGAAGTCAATTATGACAACCTTAAAAGGGTTATTCCCATAAGTTACGTTTGCAATGAATTTGTTCCTATTTTCTCCGAGAGCAAGGGATATGGATTTTGCTGTTGGAACTGTGAGTTAGCCAGCTTGCTAAAATTTAATAAAGCCTCTTCCGCAAATTCCCATTGAAATGATTATCTCAGAGGAGATGTTTAGCACATAGCAAGACACCTTTGCTGGGGTATCTGGCAAATCATCAGACAAATATACCCAGCAATATCAATCAATTCTTCGGTTCTCATTGGAAATATACCCCCGACAGTTCATTATCGATCACTACACATGCTATGATACCCTAGTACATAATCCCTTCCAGATCAAAGATTCAACTCGTCGACGAAGTCGGTAAGCTGTTTCATCCTTTCGGAAATATGATCAAAAGAGATACAAACGGCTGATATCCGTTGCAAGATTTGAGGATAATCAATCCATCCCATTTTCAGCGTGTCGAGATAGGGTGGAAATCAAGATATACATGAATACCGCAGGCTTGATCAGCTTGTCCATCAAAGATCGGAGCACAGCACACTTAAAGTCGATCAGTCGATCGACTTCCACGAGCGCTGCCCAGTACAGAGTATACCCTCTGTGCTTCCTTCCATGGGGCTGGTACCTGGTGGATATCTGACTTCCCATGTTGATTTCTAATATCAGGTCCACGAGCAATAGACCCTTTCAGGGGATATACATCGAGTCCTGGCTGGCTGATCAATCAAGCAAGTAAGCTACGGAGTAGTTATAATAATTGCCACTTCTTTATCTGGAGGGGTTGTCGACAGGGCTAGCAAGCTGATCGATACCCCAGCGTCGTCAAACCCCCGTCGCGACCATTCATATTATGGCCTTCTGCAACCAAGAATCACCATTCAGGTACAACTACAATGCAAAGTAATTAGCCTGGTCCGCTTACAGCGTGATGATCAGGGGTATTCCACCATGTCGGATGAATCAAAAACGAGTGAGGTTGAACATAATACCTGGAAGTACTCGCTTTGTACTCTAGTTGAATAAACCCTTAAACCCTTAAAGAAACAAATCTTTTCTTGCATCGCATGCAATTCAAAAATCTGGCGAAAATATTGAATAAAGCATGCCGAATCGAATCAATCAATCCAAGACAACGAAAATTTCCGAAAATACACTTTCTATCCCAGCCCCATGCCTGCAGCTAACTTCTAACCGACATTAAACAGAGACACTTTCAAGGTCTGGGAGAGCCATTCCCATTTTCTGCGTTGCCTTCCTGTTCTCAATAGATTTTTTTTAATTTCCATGACCCAAGCCAGTGGATGAAGAACCGAAGTATTTGCCCCCAAGAACCAGGCCTTATCGTTTGGGTCAAGATAGTTATTTTTATTCGTTTCTCGTGGCAACTGTACGAACCGAGATCCCTGAGCATATCTCCAACAACGATTGGCAGGCCGGAAGATTAGACCTCACTGTCGGGAGCGTGCTTGCTAATCAGGTTGCATATCTGTAACTTATCTCCCATTCGGAGGCTGCTTTATATCTGTAAGGCTGGGAGCTAGGATATGAAACTCTACGGAACCTGAGCCCAAGCCATATATAATTCCCCTCCCCCCAACACAGAGTTATTGTACCTAAAAACGCAGAATAGAATTTGGCCCCCTACTTCATCGTAAGCACCCATGGTATCTTATTTTTTTTTATTTTTCAAAGCCACCAAGAAGTAAACATGGTAAATGATGGTCCTTGGATCATCATAATCAGGCATCGAATAAATGACGAACGAGTCATCAAACAGTGGAGTGCTTCTTAAATATGAGGTTCAAGGCTGGGAGAAAAGTAAAAATTTCTCAGAGGGAGCAAGTTTCATGATATATCAGCACAGAGGGCAATTAAACATAAGTTGCAAAATGCAGTATGCTTGGTTACAACGGGGCTCCAAAAGTCTGGGTAGAAAATTATTTTATTGAGGGCTCCCATACAAATTCTACCTAGACGGTTGGCGCCCTATTGTATATCTTATATCTGATTGGGTATCTGGCTAAACTACATTTCAGAGAATATATCTATTCTCTAATGGCTATCGCAGGGTCTATAGCCTTTCTATAGCCTAAATGGAGACCTATTTGCCAAGGAATGGCTCACTGTTCTTCAAAGAAAAGGGGGAAGCCGGTTTACGGTTCATAAGCCTGGATTTTAAGTAGGAAGTTACTTGGTTTACTGAGGTAGTTATCTTTATATGGCTAGAATTAAATGTAGATGGGCCTCTACAATAAATAAAAAGAGTGGTTTGTGTACTATTAGAAAGGTATCACAACATTCAAGGAGAAAGAATAATTGAAATTGTGTGTTACGTCGTGACTTTCACTTGATTCGACGGACCAAACAGTTTTGAAGCACACAGCGTTATTAGAGAGGTTGATCGCAATCATAGCACGGAAAGACGCACCGCAAAGCGATCGCGGTCGGTAGGCCTGCCCTGTTGCACACCTGTTCGACTATTGGAATCGCAGCTAAGAAAGGATAGTGAATATAGCACAACAATGCGATGATCGTTGGGTTTGTACCACTGGAGGTCAAATTGATACTAGAAGGGCGGTTTGGCTGGATCGGTTTAGAAGACCGGATCGCACAGGGACGCCAAAAATTGATATTAATTGCCCAGTGGAGAGTCAAACAGCTGTTGAGAAAACGGATCATTCGATACGGTTACTAGGGTATAAAGTCCTATAATCATCCGATATATGTCTGATTTTATTCAAGGCGATCAGATCCTCAATACCAGATTTGAGTACGGAGTACTTGTCCTAACGCTTGATTTTCAGTTCCACACCTCAAGATGAAGTTTTCTTCGATTTTCATTCCCGCGATACTCGCCACCTTCGTTACGGCTTCATCAAATGTCCACAATCATAACCGACGTGACGGCAATGACGTTGCCGCAGCCATTCGAACAATCGCCTCTAAAGTCGTTCAGTTTAAAAATGCGGTTCAAGACTTGAAGCCCGAAGCCTCTGGAACAACCCCGGAACCGGTAAAGCTGCAGGCAACACAAGCTCAAATTGTAATAGCGGAGCGCAAGGCAGTCGAGCTAGCAAAGACATCCGAACCATTCAATGACCAGGAAGCCACGAAGATTTTGGATGCACAGCGCGATCTGGTACCAAAGATAAAGGCCATGCTGGACGCTCTGGCCGAAAAGAGACGAGCGTTCGAGGGACCGGCTTCGGATATATCCCCCGAACAAATGAGGGAAACGCTCAAAAAGCAGAAGGAGGAATTAACGAGCTTGGGGACCAGTATCGTGAGCAAGTTGCCGGAACAACGGGCTGCCGAAGGAATGGCGATCAATCAACAACTTACGGAACGCTTCGATAAAACTATCAGGAGGTTTATATTGATTCAGACGCTCCCTGCAGAGGTGCTAGGATGGTTAGCAGGGAAACCTCCAACTGGAAGTTAGAGAAGCTAGCCTAGCCATGTTTGTTGGCTTCATGCGAAAAAGGACGAATATGTAATTTTTTATCGCCAGTATCAAATATATTTTTAATCAAACCCGAAAGCTAGCTTTGTATGATTCTGTTCTTGCTCTCGCGCTCGATCTTGATCTTGTTGTTGATCTTTTTCTCTTGTTCCTCGATTGCGGAGAAAAGCAGGGAGGTGCTGACATAAGCAACACATCTTGTGGCATTTCGCCCAATCGGGAAAAAAAGAACAAGAGAAAGAAAAGAGATCGCAAATCAATATTTTTTCGCGCTTCTCAATATTATTTCTACTGTTCAATTCTAGTTTTGAGTTGTGTTTTCCTTATCCTATTTTTCATCCAATCCAGCTTGTCCTTCACCACTCTGGTTTGACATAGAGCGTGACAACCATCCTCTCACAAGCTAAGGTCAGTGACAACCTTTCTACTCGGCGTCATGAACAGTGCAAACGCCTTTCCCCTCACTCTACAATGCTGAACTTCAACACCAAACCCATCTCATTGAATTGTTAAATCTCCTCATTCCATTCATATTCTGCCCCTTCAATGCACTGAGAGAGAGTGATTGTATTCCCCAAGTTCTGTTGACTCTCTCTCAGATTCAAGTTTGAGAGCAATGTGCCGCGACTAGCCATCGCCCATGCAGCTCATATCTAGATACAACCCTATCTGTTTCCCATATAACCATCCAGTAGTTAAAAACCCCTTATACTGACACCTTCCTCATATAGAGTGAGCTAACCTCTGCCGCTTGCCCTTCCCAGTCGGACCAAGACCAGCGTCTTCATAGAGTGGCAGTTGGGGGTTGATTTAGGATACAAGATGGATGCGAAGGAAATAGAGGCTAAATCGAAGGCCCTGATTAAAGCGTCTGCTTCCGGTGAAACTTCCGCAACGATCATCTCCTTGCTTAAGGAGCTACAGAGCGGTGTCCGTCCTACCGAGGACCTTCTACGCTCAACAAAAATTGGTATTACCGTCAACAGATTTAAACAGCACAAAGTTCCGGATGTCGCTCGATTGTCCAGTGAGATAGTCTCCAAATGGCGCAGTGAGGTCAACAAACAAAAGAAGTCGTCTAGCGGCTCTCCAGCTGCTAGTCAGCGATCGAGCGGCTCGCCGAAACAAACACCCAACGGCAGTTCCACCCCCGTGAATGATAAAGCCAAATCTACAGTACCTCCAGATAAGCGAAACTGGAAGGCAGATCAAGTCATCCTGTCAGTCACGCAGGTCAAAACCCGTGATAGCTGTATTGGACTTTTATATGATGGGCTCTGCCTAAATTCCACCGAAGCTCCGACCTTCATCTTGCAGAAAGCTTCCGAGGTAGAGGCGGCGGCATTCAGTGCATTAGGCCCCGAATCGAAGGAACAATACCGCACGAAAATACGTAGTTTATACCAGAACTTAAAGAATAAATCCAATCCAGGCCTTCGAACGCGTGTTCTTAGCAACGAAGTGACGGCATCTGCTTTTGTTTGCATGACCCATGAAGAACTCAAATCTGACGAGCGCAGGGAAGAGGATCGCAAAATTCAAAAAGAAAACATGGATAAAGCTATGGTCGCCAAAGCGGAGAGGAGTGTCAGTGCCAGTCTACAGTGTGGCAAATGTGGCCAGCGGAAGGTTACTTATACAGAAGCTCAGACAAGGAGTGCTGATGAGCCGATGACCCTTTTCTGCACATGCCTTGCCTGTGGTAAATCATGGCGACAATAGCCTCTGTGCTATGTGAAAAAATCTTCTATCTTTCATTTTACTTCTTTTCTCAACCTTTCAAGTTTCAAGTTTTTATCAAGCTTTTGTTTACTCTCTTGTCTGGAATGCATGGGAAGGACGGTTCCGGAGGTCAATCATGGCGTTTTATTTTCCCTCCCTTTTCCCTCTTCTGTAATTATTATTGTTATCTTTTACTTTCTTTTACCCTTGTGTTCTCGCCCCTTTGATACATTACTCTTTGTCTTCTGTGTCTCATAGATTAGTGTCTTAGATGGCGATCTGTACACCTATTTTCTACAACTTGCTAGTGAACTTATCATTTTCTGAGTGTATACTCGTGGTCACAACCCACAGGATCCTATCACAAGAAACGGCAAATTGGGGTATATGTATCTTCAAATAAACGGTTGACCATGTCATAAAGCTGCAAAATTGCAAAATCATTTAACTAAGACCCTTGTGTCATCCATCATTGCTCATTCCAAAAAGAATAAAAAAGAGCCCAAAAAACAAAGGGGTATAATACGTTGAATCACACGCCGAATCTTGATTTAAAATTTAACTCATAGTTGCTGGGAGAAATTAAAACAATTTATCAGGCGGCATTGTGTTCCTCTTTGGGACCATCGGAGGAGCTTTCCTCTTTAAAAGTATCAGGGAAAAACCCCGGAGGAGGCCAAATATCCGCAATTGAAGATGGGCGAAGAAGTGGTTTAGACTCGGTGAGACGGTCTGGATCGCGACAAAATGCCTGGAAAGCGGTATCATCGGGAAACCCGAAATCTTTCAGCCCCTGTTCCCGACTAGTTGTCCACTCGTGGGTGTCTAGATGTGCGAGGTCGTTGAAGATGGAATCAAGTTCGTTGAGCGGGTTAAGGTCTTCAAACCTGGAGGGGGATGAAGCCGAACCAGAGGATAGAGTAAGTGATTTCGATATGGGGTTTGGAGATGAGGATTCGGGAGTAATCGGATGCGAGTGGATGCTGTTAAAGTATGATGCTTGACGCGTCTCCTCTTCATCGTGCGGCCGTTCAGTGACATTTGCTCCAGCGAGATGGGACATCAAATTGGTCGGAAGGGAGAAAGAATCGTCATCAGTGCCACTACTAAATTTGCCGTTGGTAGAGTTCTCCGGTGACGGTATTTGTATGGTATCGCAATGGGTTCCTCTAGGTTCCTTCTTTTGGTTGTTCAGAGCACCCAACCCAGAAATACCCAAACCGGAGATAGAATGAGAGACTGGCTTGAATATAACAGCGTCATCAAGGTACGGCTCGGATGCCGGATCATGCTGCGGCCGGACCATATCTGCGAGAGAGCCCGGAATAGCTGGCGCGGAAAAGTGATTTAATTGCGGAACTGAAGGATAGAACATGCTGTGGGATTGCCTTTGCTGCTCCAGATCGCGGCTGAAGGATGTTAACACTGGCCATGTTGTACCTGGGCGTAAATCTTCTCGAGATATGCTCTCAGACCATGCGGTAAATTGGAACTGACTGTCGTTGACATTCAGGCCCTCAAGCCGCCCACCACCTACAATAAAGCGAAGGGCAAACTCGAATAATGGGGGGAAGGCACACTGCGGAAAGTTCTTGCTGCACGACTCTAAGATGGCAGATGCGAGATTTAACATGTTTCGAAGAGGGTAAAAAAGCGTTTGAAGTTGGGAGGAGAACCGCTGATATAGAAAACTTAAAGTAGCGATGTGAGTAAGACAGAGATATGCCTGGTGGGGAAGTAGAACAGGATGTGAGCCTCCGTCCATGTTGTAACCCATATCTCGTAATCGACAAATAGGTGGTAGTCTGGCTTCCCATGCTTGTAGATCCTTGAGAATGGTTTGGCAAAAGAAAGGGGCTGTCAGGTCAAACGAATCCAAACTGCATATTCGATTTAAAATTCCAGCCAACTCGACAAGACGATTGAAGCAGCTATGAGCGTGCACAGGGCCTGTCGACCCAGGAGTCCCGGGATATGGAAGCTGGCCACTCAGGTTAAAGAAATCTGTCCATGGACTCCATTCCTCTAGGCCATCTTCGTCTAACCGATTGTAATGCTGCACATCTTCAGCACGTAAATGTGGGTGATGGTTTAGTCTAATTGATAGGAATGTATCAATAAGAAAGCAACCGAGAAAAACGGCATTCCCTTGAGCATCCCTGGGTGATTGTCTAGTATGGACTAGTTGTCCTAGTCCGAGACGAATGGCTAAACGTGTCGCCTCGCCAATAAGCAACCAGGCTGCAGTCCAGTCCTCTAGTCCGATGTTGACGAGGGTCAGTAGAAGGAGAGCTTGGACGTGGCCAATTTCAAATGTCCCATCATCCGACGGGAAGAGACTTCGGGCAATCTTATAATATTTCTTCGCTTCAACGAGGGGGTCTCCAGTCGGCTTAGAAGGGTTCCTCTGCTGGACAGTGGTATAGCTCAAGATGGCCCAGAGAGCGGCATGGTTCCCACATCCAGACGAAGAATTGCTCACGGTGACTGGACCCGTGGCATAAAGATACGATGTTCGGAGAATAGCATGTTTAGCGACAATTGGGAGCCAAATATGGGTGTGAGAAAAGTATGTGTCGAGGAGTTGTGTTGTTTGCGGAGGAAGAGATAAACTAGATGAATCTGACACAGAAGAAAGTTCCGGGTCAAGTTTTAATCGTTTTGCCTTGGGTGAGAAGCAATCGTTTGCATTGAAATGCTGGGAGGCCCTCAGAGCGTACGTGACGTCTCGATAATCTGCTGGCGGTTGTTCGAGCGAGAACCCGTAAGTCTCGATGTCTCTTGACACTGGTGCACTGTTTGCTTCGCTCTCAACCGTTGATAGCAGTTTCTCAAGTTCAGCGTAGAGATCGCTGGACTTCCAGGATTCGTGCAATTTATCCGAGATACTCTCGTTCAGCCACAAGGACTCCAGTTGGGTTCTTCGTGGGGATATCTCATCGTTGGCCCCCAGCAATGCAAGGACATTGGCCTCGAACCCTTCAATGTTGGATATTGATAAGGCCCATAGCTTCTCAAGTCCACGAACATATCCTTCAGGAAGACCTCGTTTCTTCGCCGTGGGATCATAAGAGCAAACACTTCCACTTGTTTGGCATGCTAGACAGGTCGGTCGAACGCCATCGCAACGATCCTTTTTACTTCGACATCGATCGCAAGCTCGCGAAACTCGTTTACGTCTCCGTCCTCCTCCTTGTTCCCGATTATCTTCCATGGCAGTCAGGTCCCCAGTCTGTCAAGTATCAAATTACGATTCATCACCACAGGTGCGATCCAAATCCATTCAATGGCAGTAGCAGTTATACAGCCAAAGGCGCCAGCCAGCGGAAACGAAATGAAAAATGAGGCAGGAAATGATCTAATAGCAATTAAAATCAAAGAGAACCAACCAACCCGTTCATCCTGGTTATTCAGAACATGGGATATCCACACTAACCCTAGCCTTATTAGAATCATGCATATCGGTGGCTATACAGGTATATATGTATATTCTGTGGCACGGAGCAGAGCACATTTACAGAACATATACAGACATTCATACGTGAAGTTTGCTCGCGGAAGCCTTCCGCCTGCAGTTGCACAGTGTTCTAGCTGTGAGTACCAAACACTAGCCAGACATCGTGGCGTTCAGGATGCCTGCTGATGTGGTGCTTGGTAATGAGCCGTCGAAGCGATCCGTCTGCCCTCCGCACCAGAATAAGAGAGAGGTTATTTCTTGACAGACCGCAAAAGGAAACATGTGCGAGCGAAGCCCTGCTGCAAGGACAACGTAAACCGGTGGAGATTCGAGAACAATCAAGCTGCGGGAGCTGGGTTTGGGAGCCCCTAGCCAACCATAAATCACATCTTTTGCATCTTTCCCCCGCCTTTGAACCAACCTTGGATGAATCGGCACAAGGGTCCAGGTAACCAACTCACTAACTTACGGAGTACGGTTCGGAGCACTATTTGTTGCTTGACTTCTCCTTGACCACTCTCGGCCGATTTCCTGCTAAACTTGCAGGGAGCCTGGGTGACCGCGTCTGTGGTCCCTCCCCCTAAATGCGGTGCGGAGTAGATGGACAAGAATTAAATGTTTGGTTACGAGCTAGTTATCTTGGCTTGATTTTGGTTTATTGGATATATTCTCCACTTGAGGAAGTTCGAGAACTCCTCTTCCCAAGAATGAAGCTCACGTTTCATACGGAGGAGCCCTTTGAACTGAGAAGTTCGCGGAAATAATGCGCAAATCATCACTTTCTATTTCATTGTTCAATTGAGGAGAATAAAGAATCATAATTTTGCTTTGATTGATTACACACGATACATCAGATCTACTCGGAGTAAAACAACCCTCCAGACTCCGCTTGTCCTACATAGCAGCAAACTCTTCTTTAATTGCAGATCCCATGATCGAATTGTCCAGGAAGAGATAAAAATATAACTATATTATTACGTCTTTAAATAACTACCTAGGTACTCCGTACCTATAGTTAACCAACTTACTGCCTGTCCACTATTCCGTACAGAGTAGTTATAAGTAGGTGTATCCTATGACTGTCAGAATGCTGTCGATTTGGACTGAGATTGATTAACTTCGGGCTAAGAAGCCGAAATTCACCTTGAACTTGAATACCCTTGTCATTTGGATTTTGCGTTTCCACAACGCAAGGAACCACGCCTTGACCGTTGGCCCGTTCGAACTTGTTGACAACCAAGAGATGCCGCTCCAACTTACCGAGAGCCCCTTGGCAGTGCGGAGGGATGAAACTGTTTTCCAGTTGTCCAGTTGTCCTCGCGCTCCAAACACCCAAGGGGATCACCACCAGGATGTTGAGGTTTAACCACGGGATACCGAGCCTACCAACATATGACCAAACATATTCGGTGAAACTGCATCTGTGTGTCTCTCTGCCTCGATGTTGCTTTAAAGAATCTACTCCCTTGTGAATCAGGTGAACCCAAAACGCTGCCGCGCGCCTATCCCGCCATTCATCTATCTGCATGGAGAGCCGCACCTTATATACATACCCATTCTGACTTACATCGACCACGGAAGCAGCTTGACCGGCCCTCCGTATCTCTGTCCAGCTCGATTGAACCGATTCTACAATTAAGTCGTGGAATCTGTGTGTACAGTACTCCCTCATTCGGCTGGCTGCTTCTCATGTTTACCCGGGAACTAGGCACCAGATGTTAAGATCACCCCATGTCATAGCAGGGGGCTCTGTATGTCTCATGTTGGCCAAAATATGGAGGTTTGTCCCAGAAGTCTTTGGTCTTCATGCTAAGACCTAGCTAGGTGTATGCTTAGGTGTAAGATTAGGTGTAAGGCTAGGTTTAAGGCCATTTTTAAGGATAAGGTCATACTTTCAAGTCCTCATTGTCGACCTAAGCTAACCCCCTATGCTAGGGCTAGATTGGTGCCTTATAAGGACCTGGTTGTTAAGGGAATACCGTACCGTTTAAACCGCAAGGCATACTCCTTGGTTGCCGGATGCTTTCATGATCTTTGACTCAGCCAAAGAACAGACAACATCAATTTCAGACCAAACACAGCGCCTAAAGTGGCCATGGCGGAGGAATTTACTCGCGGGCTACCTACTCGAGACCAAATTTTCACGCTTTTTGAACAAGGCAATAGAATCTTCGAACCAAATGCCTCCTTGGTATTAGTTGGCATCCGAGCGAGCGGAAAGCGCTCACTGGGATTTATTGCTGCTGCGGCTTTGAAACGAGAATTGGTCACCGAAGATCGGTATTTCACGGAAGCCACTGGATTTACCCGAAAACAAATTTTAGAAAAATGTAGTTCTGAGCAATATCGGCAAAGAGTAGTGGAAGTGTTTAAAGAAATGTTACTAAAGTATCGAACCGGCTGTGTTCTTGAAGTTGGAATTGCTACCTTGACTCACCAATTTCGAGAGCATTTACGTCAGATCTGTGATTCACACCCTGTGATATATATCGTTCGAGACAGGAAGGTTCTCTCCCGATTTTTGAGATTGGATGAGGAGAAAGGTAACGCAATAGTTGAACAAGCCGATACGATGCACCGTTGTTGTTCAAATTTCGAATATTTCAACTTGGAGGATCATTCAACAGACTACAGCGACCCGGATCATGAGAAGCCTGACCGGTTGTCTTCTCAGTATAGCTTCAAGTTAAAGGACGTTAAGCGGGATTTCATCCACTTCCTTCACTTTATTCTTGGAAAGAATCTCCCTGGTCAAGAAAGATTTTCCCTTTTCGACCTCCGGGCGTCGGCCGTTCAGAAACGCCAATACACCCACGCCATTTCTGTGAGGACGACTGATTTTCTTTATGATCGGGTCAATTTAGAGGAATTGGATTACGGAGGGGATGCCATTATATATTGCGCCAACCGGTGGTTCCCAGATATTATGATGACTATTGCAGAGCACATTGCCCAACTGCGGCGGAGAATGGACGTGCCTATTATTTTCGCTCCAACTTTCCCAAGGGCTGGTACCGAATGTCTTTGTGAATACCCAGAACCAACGCTAGAAATGAGGCAGGAACGATACTTCGCTTTGCTTTTTCAAGGGCTGCGGTTGGGCACTGAGTTTCTGGTGGTTGATCTTTCAGACCGGGGAAATATAACCGTCGCTATGATGAGGAAACTTCTCAACTCAAAAGGCAAAACTAAGATAATTGGAAGCTACACTCTTCTTGACAATATGTCATGGCAAGATCCGAGGTGTGTGGATCTGTACATGGAAGGCGTGAATTGGGGATGTGATATAGTACGCATCCTAGGGACGTTCCGCGGTCATGAAGACAATGTTTGTGTCCAATACTTCGCTCGCACAATCAAGGCTATGTCTACGGGGGTACCGCTTATTGCATACAACACTGGGCGTTTTGGACGAACGTCACAGATTTTCAACCCGATTTTTACTGAAGTCACTCATCCTGCTATCAAGAGATCTAAAGCCACAATTGAACGGTACTCAGGTCCAGATCTTACTGCGAGAGAAGCTGTCCAGGCGTTGTTTCACAGTTATGTCTTAGATCCACTTAGATTTTTTGTCTTTGGGGCCAGTGTATCTTACAGCTTATCCCCAGCGATGCATAATGCCGCATTTAAGGCCTGTGGCATGAAACACAGCTTTGTGATTTCCTCATCCATTTCACTAGATGAACTGAAGCAGGTCGTTAAAGATCCAACTTTCGGAGGGGCTAGTATAGTGCAGCCCTGGCGAGTGAGTGTAGGCAAAGTTCTAAATTACACCAGTCTCCATGCGGAGGCGATTGGAGCAGTGAATTCTATCATGCCCCTTCGTGCAGATTGGGAGGGGATACCACTCCAGCTCCAAGACCAGCCCAATGGACGAAACCATGCCACCGAGATATGCGGTCTGTACGGCGACAATACCGATTGGCAAAGCATCTTTACCTGCTTTCAGAGGCACCTCTCACCTAGAAATGCGATTTCGTCGAAAACTTCCACGGGTCTCGTTATTGGAGCTGGTGGAATGGCCCGTGCTGCTATATATGCAATGATTCGCATGGGATGCTACATGATTTACATCTATAACCGAACCATTGAAAATGCAAAGAGTGTAACGGACCACTTCAAGCATTGGATAGCCCAAGCACCCAGTCCAGGTTTTGTGGATATTCTTCCTGATATATCTTTCCCGTGGCCATCGAATCTCGCGTTTCCTTCGATAATTGCTTCCTGTGTTCCTGCAAACAGTGTTAATGGTCAACCGCCGGCGAATTTTACCATGCCGGAAGCTTGGCTAGGGAGTCCAACAGGCGGAGTGTTAATTGAGGTATTGTTTCTCCCTCTATAGGGGTTGGCACCAAAAGTCTTTATTCCCTTAAAAACCAGGTCCTATAAGGGCAACAAACTAGCCCTAGCATAGGGGTTTACTTAGGTGGAAGATGAGGAGCTAGGGGAATGCATGATCCTAGCCTTACACCTAAGTTTACACTTAGGCTTTAGTGTGAAGGGGAAAGACTTTTGAGACCAACCTCCGTATATCTTTCTGTTATTTTTTTTTCTTGCTGTGGTGAGGTGAAATTTTCTGACTCCTTATAGCTGGCTTACAATCCCCTCGACACCCCTCTTCTCAAACAAATGCGTAAGTTTCGGAATGAAACTGGACGAC
Organism: Myotisia sp. PD_48; assembly: GCA_032988175.1. NCBI lineage: Eukaryota > Fungi > Ascomycota > Eurotiomycetes > Onygenales > Myotisia > Myotisia sp. PD_48. Next base: position 86,485 of record JANTQB010000053.1, on the reverse strand, counting down.
CATGGGTACTTGTTGATGGACTTGAAGCCCTTGCCGAACAAGGAATTGCTCAGTTTGAGGTATTGACAGGATGCAGAGCCCCAAGGCTCCTGATGAGACGTGAAGTTGTGCAGAATTATAGAGATATTGATGGAAATTGGGATGAAATCCTAAATGGTCGGTTGGAGCGTATCAACTGCCTAGGCTACTGAATGGCTACCTAAGTACCTAGGTAGCTTGCTTATAAACAAGAGAATTGTATAGTTGGATGTTTTGGGGAAGTAGGATTTTAGACTTCTCACAATCGCACATAGTTATCAAACTGATGGGTCGCTGATAGAGATATAGTGTTATTTTGATTCGAGTCTTATCTAACCAGTATCTGGGTCGGCTTGGTGGATCAATAGTAACAGGTAGGACCTAGACATAGATAGATAGAGCTGAAGAAATAAATAGATGATTAGAGATACTTGGGGGGATAAGGATATTTATAGAAGAGTAGAATAACAATAGAACTTACTAAAGTTCCTACGAGCCAGCCAGCTAGCCACCTAGTAAAGGGGTTAGGTTGGGGGGTTAAGTAGGGGGATTATGAGTATCAGAATCTGTCTTCTAGATAGTCTTCTATGGGGGTAAGTTAGGGTTAGTTAGTTTAGCTGGGGGGTTATAGGTAGGTCGTCTTCTACCTAGAAGACGGAAGACAGATTCCAATACTCCTAATCCCCCTACATCTTTCTCTGACTACTGGATGTATATTTATTCGGAGCAATTGAAAGATAGGGGGTGGCCCAGCATGGAGCCAAGCCCTTATTCAGCATCGGCTTGTAGCTAATTTTAGTGGGGACCTTAACTAGAGCTTAACTGGAGTTTAACTAGATCTTAGCTGAATCTTTAACTAGATCTCAACGGGATCTTAACTGGACTTAGCTGGGTTGTACCTGACCAATTACACCCCAGGCCGACCCTTGGCTTCCAACCACTCCCCAACTTCCAGTCCATATGTAACAGACAACTCATGCTTGCCTCTCACCAACAACCTCGCCAATTACACATTGGATACTAAGACAACTATAATGTACTTTGCTTCTCCTGAACTTTCGTGCTTTTCTTTAATCTAATCTCCTTCCATTCGACTTGTTCGCCTTTTCCCCAACCAGAGTCAAGCCCATCTTTTTTTTTTTTTTGTTTTTTTTTACCAGAACTGGGACCGATGCCAGGCATGATAGACGATGAACCCCAATGGTCTGGCATAGATAATTCAGTTTTCAAAAAGAGGAAGAGAGACACAGAAAGCGAAAATGGCACTGTAGCCTTGCCGTGAGTTGTCGAATAGCAGAAAACAATGCAATTCAACTACCTTTATCTAACTTGCATTTCTGCAGTACCCCCTCACACGATGTCTTCAGCTGTCTACAGCCACATATACAACGAGAACCGTCGATTATATTACCGAATTACTCTCAAATAGATCCTTGCCGTGGACGCTCGTCGCCAACGTCACGGTCCCTCCGACCTCATCTACGAACAGTGGTCCCTCTTAAAAAGCGTCGTCTAGATCCAAAATCTTCCCAGTCATTTTCGCAGTACACCCACATACCCCAGACACGAGACGATTGGTCCCGGGAAGATCCCTTCTCTACATCTCTCGGACCTTCGATTTCTCTTACCGCTGGGGCCAGAAAGACATTAGAAGAAGTAGTGGCTCGGCAAATGTACAACCGGCACCAAATATCGAACGAACATAACTTAAATGCTATCAGATTGACTCGAAATGTGGCGGCCACCGGAACTCCGACGGGTGCTTCATCTCGTCTAGCCCATCCTGTTGTTATACACTCTGGTTCGAAAGGAAACAGTATTGCTTCCAAAGAGACCCTCGCCCCTTGTCACATCTGCCATAGACGACCAACTACTCGCACTGTCCTTGATGCGTATGCAGACTGTGAGATTTGCCTGGAAAGAACATGCTATGTGTGTCTGCGTGAATGTAATGGGCTTTCGTGTCGGGAATGGGCGATTCATTCTGGGCTGGAAGGGGGAATGGGCATAGGCTGGGAAGGAGGAGATGGTGATTTATCTGTTGCAGGGAGAAGGATATGTTCATCCTGTTCGGTGGAAGGCATTTCAGATAGAGGCCAGGAAATTGTTCGATGTCTCGTGTGCTATGAGCGAGGTGGCGGGGAAATCGTTGAATGATACGATATTGATTTTTTTTTCTTTTCTTTCTCCAGTCCATCCCATTTGGAAGGGATAGGTCTTTTGGGAAATTTCGTTTTAGTATTAGTTGACTAGCAAGCGAGCGAATTCATCTCTTGAACTGATTGTGAATAAACAATAATTGCTCTTTTTAAGAGCATTTTTTTGTGATTGTTTGTCATATCATCTATCATAAAGGTAGATATAGCTACCTATAAATGGATATCAATTCTATTGCTGATATCCCTGGAAACGAAGAAAGAAAAAAAAATATGTATTCAAAAACGGCAGCCATTTTATCCCATGAAAGAGAAATTAAAAGGAAGAGGAAAAAAAAAGGGATTTGAAACTAAGGAAAGCAAAGAAAGAAACACCTTATCGCCCAAATCTCATTTCTGCTTTGGCGTACTTCCACAGCCCCTTTAAGAACCTCTGATACTCTACCGCCTCAACTCCACCCGTAATACTTGTGCTTTGGTCACCGGTACAAAAGAACTCCGACAAGCGTATCTGCCACGGGGGGTAACCGTCAAGTTTGACATAGGGGCCAAACACAAGAACGAGGTCCGGCTCTGCTTTTATTAAAGCCGATTGGGTCATCTCGCTACGGTCTATATCATCATCAGACGAGCCATCTGATCCATCGACAGGAGGCGAGGGAGGAGCAGGAATGGTCATCATATCGGCGAGCTCTGCGTCAATCAGGTTCGTGCTTATATCATGAGGGGATAATTTGCCATGCTGAGCCATCTCGGAGAGGGTCTTGGTGAGGTCGACGATGGTCGCTCGGCCGTCCGTGCCTGAAAGAAGGAGGACTGTGATTGATTCCGGGTTTGTTTTAGATGACCGAGAATCCAAGGGTGAAGAGTAAAGTCGATGGTGAGGGGCGAATAGTCGGAGCGTTGGTTGCTGGTTTGGTGAGCCATAGTACGTGGATAGTTTATCTATGATAATTTTATACAGGGTAGGGATAAACGGTTTCAAGGCGCCTACAACGGGATAAACAAGTATATGGTCAGTATTCACTCCCTTTTCGTTCCATTTTTGTATTGTCCATGGTTTTCGTCTGCGCACCTGTCTTCTCATATATGCTGAGCGTGGGTATTCCAGCACATGCACTCCAAGCAGCTAACTCGGCCACCTCATCCATAAGGATATCAACCGCGTCATCATCTGTCCGTAACTTCAAAATGGCACTCAAGTGTTCTGGGAGCTGGGATAACCCCTTTACATCCTTTCGGATCAGTTCTGGGGTTCGGTGGTGATAGTAGAGAATGGCTTGGATTCTGTCCACAGCTGCATAGTAGCTCTGCGTGCACCGGACATATATGCTAAAGAAAATGTGAATTATGAAATATAAAAGGTAGTGTAGTTTCGACTTGATAAAGTTGCGGATTGGTTGGGAGGACTTCTGGGTATGGGATCTGGACCCGGATTTGATGGACCGGGGAGGCGGGAGATATGGTTGGATGAATTTCTCGCGCTCGGAGGGGGAGAGATTGTTCAATCGCTTGCGAAGCTCAGCTTGAGGCTCTTTCCACGCCATGGAAGAGAGCTCCTTTGCCGTCAGTTTCCGTCCTTTATTATCTTTTGGTGACTTTGAAGCTGGAATTAGACGTTAAAATGGCTGCCTTCCGGCATAGAGGATGAAATGGTCGCAGAATAAACGAGTGCAAGGTAACGAACGGTCGGGAAAGAGGGTTTACGTAGTCTAAAGAGAGCTGGAAGGGACGAGAGACGAACTCGTGTGGGGGAGTTTGGAGATCTTGAAGTATTTCACTCCTGAGTTGAATGAACTAACTAAATATTTAAATATTCATTTGCCTCCAAGTGCGTCACTCTGGGCAAGGAAGCCAGATATTGATTTCTTAGCTGCCTAGGTAACGAATATCTAATATTTAACTATACGCAAGTTTCCCCATAACCTGTCTATCCGTATTTCAAATAAGAGAAGTATTAAAATATATAATAACTACCATCTAATCCTCACTTTGTGTTTCTGTATTTATTCTTTAAATAATAAGGATGCGCGGGTGGCCGGGTCAAGCCGGTGCGTGGCAGTAGAAGTTAATCAACAACTTTGAAAGGCATCAGAACGAATCCCGGCTCTAGATAGTTCAGATAAACATACCATTGACCGCCGATTTGGTGACGCCAAACCCAGCATAGATCTCCCTTTGGCCAGGCGAATACAGACCAAGTAGTAGATATCCTCTCCGAATCCTGATCTTGCCTTGGTTCATGGTCAATCCCCCATGTCTAGCCCACGTCGCCCACCGCGATCACATTCACAACCATCATGCCTGAGCCAAACCCGCGACACGATCTGAGACGGTCAATCTTCAATAAAGGTCCCAATTTCTCGCTGGAAACTTTTTCAAGTCGCGAATTTATTGTGAAGGACTTCATCGAATCGCTGTCCGACGGTGTCATCTCTGCTGTGCAACGGCGCTCTGGTGGTGTTGGCAGCTCCCAGCCCTTCGATCCCAAACCCCTGATTCGTACATTCGAACACGCTCAACGCCGTCTAATAGAGCTATCCGGTGACCTCGAGCTTCGTGAGAATGAACTCTCTGCCGCTGTTCGGAGGGCAGAGGCCCAACACACTCAGAATACAAGCACCCTAGGTCGCAAATTGAACCACGCTATTGAGTCATTTCAGAAGTTAGATCTCTCCCTGAACGGCCCTCGAGGGCCTGGTGCTACACGAGAAGATGCCGGTGGAGGTGGAAATGTGGCGATTGAGACGGGGAAGAAATTAGAGGAGCTGGACAGGCAACGGCGTCGTGCTATGGATGCTCATTTCTTAATCGAGTGTTGGGACGAAGTGAGCAATCATGGCGAGCTGACTTTGTTGGAAAATCTAAGGCGATCAGGCAGTGGCGAAGGGAAGGTGAGGTCGGCACATATAGCCCGGCAATTGCTACGCATAAGCCAGAGATTGGATCCTTTGAGTTGGAGTGAGACAACAAACGGAGACTCAAGTGTTCAGGCCAGTCCTGTGGCTACAAATGGAACCGGAAAACGGAAAAATACAAGAGAGATCATTGAAAAGTTCTCGGAAACTCTAGAGAAGGATCTCTTGAAACAGTTCAACCATTTTTATCGGAAAGCTAATTTCGATGGCATGAAGGACTGTGCCAGCGTGTTATACGATTTCAACGGTGGTGCCAGTGTCATTGCTCTCTTCGTCAACCAGCACCAGTTCTTCATCGACCGCAGCCAACTCATTTCTGAAGAAGTTTGTGGAGACCCAGAAACATGGGAGCAGTTGGCTGATCCAGACACTGAACCTCCAGCAGTCGAAGCTAGTTTACAGTCGCTGGTCGACGAAGTGAAGCTGGTGGCGCAGGAGGAATCGGCTATTATCAAACGGGCGTTCCCTTTCTACGAACATGTCCTGGAAAGATTTCTACAACGTGTCTTCCAACAGTCGATTCAACAGCGTCTTGAGATGGTGCTAGATAAGGCTAGCGATGTATCGTCTCTGGCGTTCTTGAGAACCCTGCAATCCTCCAGAAGTTGCATAAGCGGTCTCGTTGATGATTTAAAATCCCACGGATTGACTGAACATCCTGATACCATCTCCTCACAGACTGCTCTGTTTCTCGATCAGCAGCTCGAAGAACTCTTTGTGCCCTACCTTACTGGGACTTCATATATTGAGAAGGAAAGGAAAAATCTAGAAGAACTTTATACCTCTCTCATGTTCAAATTCGCAACATTCCACTCACGGCGAAAGAAAGCACCTACAACCTTCATTTCCTCCTTAGCGAAATCCGGGAGTGAACTTCTCGCTTCAGCTAGAGAAGCATATATCAACCGACTTGATTCTTCGGATTTTACTGAGACACAGCGCAGGATGCTTCTACGGCTTGCCGGGTTGAAAGATAACGATGAGCTGCCAAAACCCAGTGATATCGAACTCACCGAACAAGACGGGCAATTAAGCGTTGACTTTGCTAAGCGCATGCTTCGATGGTTGGCTGAAGGCGTGGGCCGAAGTTTGGAATTAAGTATCAGCAGCGAAACTCCAAAGGATGTACTAACACTACTTAATCTATTATTATCAGTGATGGGCGAAGGATATATCGAAATGACTCTGGATGCATCCCTAGACTCTGCTCTCACCCAGGAAACCGGCAAAGCCGAGCCTGACTTCAATTACCTACCAAACCTACGCTTAGCCATTACAGTGACCTATTTGATGACCACTTGCATCAATGCGGTCCTGGTGCCACTAGCCTCCTCCAATATTACCATACGTCGAGATATCGAAAGGAAAACAAATTCAATCCTGCTCCGGGTTGAGGATAAGATCAATTCCATCGAACAGAAAACAGTCGATGTTACACTATCATGGATAGCCCGTGTTCTTTCTAGTCAGAAAAAGAACGATTTCAGACCAAAAGAAGCAACCCCAGAAGGTGCAGCAGGATGGCTAGAAACCCTCCAAACTCCGGTAAATAACAACTCTCCTCCCCCTCTTCGTTTAATATCACCAATTGCTAACAGAAATACAACAAATATGTTAGACCTGCGCATCTATTTGTGGATTTCTTACCCGACTTCATGGTCTAACGCTCTCCTCTTTCCCTTCAGGCGGGACCAATATCCGCATCTTCCTGACTGAGATCGCATTGGGTACTCGCGCTCTACTCTTAGAACACTTCAAGAAGTTCTACGTCAACGCGCCCGGCGGTTTAATGATCACCAAGGACATGACCCGATACACAGAGCTTTTGCGCTCATGGGATATCGATGAGAATGTCAAAGCTGTTGGTGGGGCCCTTGATGTACTGTTGGAGGTGGGCAATCTTTTCGTTATTGGGCCGCAGGCGCTAAGGGAACGGGTACGAGCTGGCACGGCGGTTGGCAATACGAGGAATGCTACCAGCCGGGCTGGTGTTCTAGCAACTGGCTCGACCGTTGCTGCAGCTGCAGGAGGGTCCGGTGTGCCGGGCAAATCGGGGACAATGTTAAGCGTTCAGGAGGTGAGGTCATATGTGTTGCGGCGGGAGGATTCGGGAAGTGTCGAGATGCAGAGTGTTTTCAACTCGTTTTAAATATAGCTTGGTTGGAATAGTTATTCATTTATGATTCTCTTTAACATTACAGTCCATCCTTGCTTGATGTATCCAACGAATAAGACAGAGTACGCCATCTTGACTAGTCTAGACTCTTTTCAAAAATATCCAATGCTTCAGACAATCTTGGTCATCTCTGCATCTTTACCTACATCGCAAACACTTTTCCAAGAAACATTCTTCAATCCCTTCGGGACTGAGAGCCCTTCCACAGTCCATGTGGCAATGATTAATTCAAACACCCATGCCAGTAAGGCTTTACCCCAATGAGCCCGTTTCCCCCAAACAGAACTTTCAATTACCGTCCCGATCCCGTTCAAGAGAAAAAACCCACTGATACGTAGAACACCTTCAAAGGATAGAAGTGGGGCCAAGGCGTATGCATGGAAAAGACCCATTAGGGAGAAGGAAGCAATGATCCCAATGGCTTTAGCAAACGATTCAGGCAAGCCGTATCGCGCAGGGAGATACCGACGGAGAGGATCATAAGCTAGAGATCTACATGGGCTAGCAAATGCCGTATGCCAGGTTTCACTCCAAAAGTAACCAAGAGATGAAGCAGCATATATCGGGCCAAAAAGGGGAGGGCTTGATTTATAGCGAAGAAAAAGCTGGAGGGTTTCCCATATCACATAAATGGCCAGGAGAACCTGCAATGCAATGACAGTAGGGTTTGATTGGGGACAAAATGATTGCAAGATTAAAAAGACGCCCGCATGTAAGATAAGATCCACAGATTCCGGCAAGGATAGGTCAAAAAAGAAGTGTTTTGCGGGAGGTGGCTGGTCTTTTTTGTCTGTTTTATCTTTTGATGACGGCTTGATGGGGTTTCTTCTAGTAGAACCAGCAAACTTGCGGCGGCGGCGGGTCTTGCGCTCAGCCGAAGAGGAGGATGAGGATGAGGAGGATTGTGATAGCGAATCCTCGTCACGTTCTTCCACAATTTGAACCTGACCCGGAGCAGTGTGAAGAAAATTGGGAGTAAACGACTCGTAACGGAGTTCTGTGAGATAGAGAAGGGCAATAACCGCATCAGATGGTGGATTGGGATATGCATATTTGGGAGGAGAGTTGATCCGTGTATAAAAGTCCAATGCCTTCATGACACCAATAGCAACTATACCATGTCTATATTATCAGTTGTTTAAACAAGATAAAACAAATGGTCAGATGTTGGATTGTATTCTCACCCGCGAATAGCTGCAAACTCCTGATAGCAGCACACTTCAATACAACCATGGCGCTGCTCAGATAAAATGTATAAACCGCCAACCAGTCCAGTAGTCGAAAGAGTTTGAGATTCTTCTTAACCAAAGCATAGAGAGCGAAGTAAAGCAAAGCAGTTGGAATCACAAGGGAGAGGAGCCCAAGACGGATATTGGAAGCCGCCTCACGCAGGGCTTCTCGAGCTTCGGGAGAGAGGTCTATGTCTAGGGTCAAGCAATCGGGAAGTGTTAAATAGAATATGTATCCTTCCATGATGCATTTTCATGGATTAAACGGGGTTTATGTATTCTTGGTCTTCTTGGTCGACTCGGTCGACTTGGTCGGCGTTGACGTCAAGACTTGAGATGTCGCACTGGTAAGCAAGTACGACAGACGTACAATTGCGTTCACCTTCGTCCTTTCTCTCGAGATGTAGATAACGACAAGATATAGATAACGAATAAGGGGTATTGATTTGGGAAGAGAATGAATGGCTTTTAGATCACTCCGGAGTAAAACTAATAATAAGAGAAGTGGGCAGAACCTCGACATAAACCAGGATAGCTTTGGAATCGCTGCAGCCAAAAGGGACAATCAACCAAGCTCCATGCTAGCCTCCGTCGCGGGACTTTCGCGTAAACCTCAAATATTTAGAGAAAGCTGGCTATGAAGTGGATGGAGTCTTAAACTAAGTTGAACAGATCCACCCGAACTATTTTCTAACAGACTTTCTACACTAATATCGAGTACCAAAAGACACATATATCTGACAGGTTCTTTATACAAGGGAACAGGTTATTATATACCACTCTACCCTGCACTTGGCTACCCCCCTTATTTTGACCTATAGGCCAGTCCCAGTTCCGGTATCAGAATAAAAATGAACAAATTTGATGCACTTGAGACAAATTTGCGGTGAGTGAAGAGTGTGGGGTTCTATCGGTACTATAAATACATGAACACAATTCTAGATCGATTTTCCTATACATTCTTGAACCATTCGTCTTGGAGAAGTTCATTCGCAGTTGGTCTGTCCCTTGGGTCGATTTTCATGATCTTCAACACAAATTCCTTATCTTCCTTTGAAATCTCATTTTCACCAGCAGCACGGAATGGTTTCAGTTTCTCTGGTGGGATTCGGAGCATCAGGGTTAATAATGCATTCATGATAAAATCGTCGGCAATTTCTTCTAGAGACCGGGGAAACGGCCCGAAAAAGATATGGTATTTCGATAGTATCTCAACTTCATATTCGTCGTGGCCACGCGGTACATCCGGCTTAAAGATGAAAAAATTGTTGCCCCAGAGCATAGATATTAGCTTGTTTATGTCGTTAGCATCGTTTTGGAAACCAAAATGGGGTAAAGATAAAATATACGTACAACCGCACTGAAAGACCATATATCTGTGGGCGTACCCCAAAGTAGGCCCAAGACATTATCCATCTTGATATCTAGTGGGTTGGTAGTTCAATTGGAAGGTGGAGTTTTGGATTTTTCTATACATAGATTTCATACCCGTATGCACAAAGCCATCGTCGTGGAGTGTCCTCAAGGCCTCAAGTATCTGCTTCGATACATATTCAATCTCTTTTCCATTCATCCTCCTCGAATTTGAAGCAGAGAGAAGGTCATCCTGAAGATATTTCAGAACGATAGTAGAAGGATTTGCAGGCTCAACTATTTCATCGATCGCGGGCCGTATACAGGGTGATCTCAGTTGGAATAGCTCTATGACCTTCATTGAGGTTAAATCGTAAGTTTATGCTTTGGTTGCGTAGCTAATAACTAAAGGTTAAGGTATGATCCGCAAAAAAATATCTTCCTAACCAAACGAATCCACCCAGATACTTTGTGACAGTATAGCGACTCCGTAATCCTATGAGAGTTTGGCCCAATTTCAAGAATGAAGCAGGCTGTACGGCGGGAGAAACGGAACCCATTGCAGAAATTACAATTAAATCTGGGTTTGGAAGGTCACGAGAGCTGAATTAGAGACGAACATACGGAGTACATTGTAGCAATAGCTAACTATGGTGGCTGGGATGACTCGCGACAGTAGCGCGCTCAGGCATGCATGAGGTTCAAGTTGACTCCCCAGTCAACTGCTTACCCAAGTAACTAGCACATCAAAGGAAAGGAGTGTTTGAGCGAAACCTGGGTTCTATTGGTATTTATGTGTTTGAGAAGAAGTTATATTTCAGTGGCCTTTAGTTTTGCTCCAAGTTCATCGACTTCCTTGTCGGCTTCCTGAGCAACTTTTTCGTTTTCAGCACGTTCGGCGTCTTTAACAATTCGCTCAGCTTTCTCCTCGACATCGGCCTCGGATTCCTCTTCCTCCTCTTCTTCCACTTCCTCTTCCTCCTCTTCTTCCACTTCCTCTTCCTCTTCATCTTCATCCTCACTCTCTAATTCATCGAGCTCATCCAGACCCCAAGCATCTTCGTGATCGTCCTTTTTACCGTATTTTTCCTGTCTCTCCTCGAGCAATTCCCTTAGTCCTGCAATACTAGAATCTTCCTCGTCCAACTTATTCCCGTTCAGCTCCACACGTCTCAGGGCTGGGAGTGCATTTCTGGCTGTTTGCAATAGTTCTTTTAATCCTTCGGCATTAAGATCATTATATGCCAATCGAAGTACCTCGATCTTTCTGTTCTTATCTTTGGCCAAATTCTTAGCTAGCAGCAACACTCCCTTGCCCTTGAGATAACAGTCACTGAGCCCAAGTTCACGAATCGAGGGCCATCCGGTAACCACACGAGCAAGAATCCGAGACCCGGTCATTGTAAATGTATTGTCCTGCATATCCACCACTTCTAATTCGGGCGCATGGCGTAATCCTTGGTCTAGAAACAATACTATTCCGTCCTGTCGGATCCCGTTCTGTACCATTCGTAATATGCGCAGACCTTTCCCGTGAGATTTGACTGCCCTTGCCCATGCAGCCATACTGCCACTCTCAAGCCTATTACGACCGCAGACGATGGTCTCCAGGTGTGGTATGGGGGTGTTTGGGTCAGCCGCCCGAGCCTTCTCCTTGCGCGCGTGGAGTTCATTAATTGCATCTGCAATGAGAACACCTGCCTTCGGGCCTAATCCGTTGTTATTTAGGAGTAAATGGCGAAGCGGGACGTGAGCCTGCAGGAACTCCACGAGGGGCGCTTGTGTGTTCAACCCAAATGCATTGTCGCTCAAATCGATCGTTTCAAGGGTGGGGACTTGTCGAAGGGCCTCCAACAAGAATGATAGAGCTTGTGGGATCTCATTTAGCAACCTAGATGTAAAGATATCGGCGAGATTCGCTGTGTGGAGCTTTGTTTGGGTTCGGAGGACGGTTGCCAGGCGTTCGCATGCTGGGACACCGAATGTGTTTCCACCGAGGCGGATTTCCGTAATCACATTAGTGGTTTCAAGAAGAGGTTTAATATGCGGTTCTATATCAGCTGCAGAATCAAGTCGCAGGGCTTTCCCTTCAATCGAGAACAAAGATGAGGGAGCCATTGCGGGGTAGTAGCGTTGCGCAGCAGAAGTTTGGGGGATGGTTGGAGAAGAAATAAATGCTGGTGAAATTCAAATATCTCGCAAAATGAAAGCCGAACACAAAAAGACTCGCTAATGAATCAGAACGTGTATAACCAACCGTGTATGCAGTTTCTTCTCTCTCTGTCTCCTTCTTTTCTTTCTTTCTCTTTCTTTTTTGATGCTTTTGTTTGGTTGGTGGGGCAGCCGATGACTAAGCTAGAATTGAGAGCAGGTCAGGTGACTACGCCATGCTTTCGTGATCTTCAATTAAAGATCAAGGTTAAAGTGACAATTAACAAATTAAATATTCCAGGTTGAATGACAAACGCACATTGAGGTTGCTTAGATTACTTTACCGTCATGTCTACTGCAGCGCTTTCACCTAGTGGTACGGGTAAGTACGATCCTGCCGCCTTGGGCCCTTTCGGGACTCTGACATTGAATCCATCCCTAGCTTCCGCCGGAGGTCCTATACCAGCTGCTTCCACTTCCGCCGAAGTCCCATCAAAGCCAAAGGTAAGTTTACCGCTTTTATTTTGATTGATGGTTTTCCTTTCATTGTCTAACTCGGTTATATACTAGCCCTGCTGCGTCTGCAAACCCGAAAAGTCCGCTCGTGACGAATGCATGCTCTTTTCCAAATCAGAAGACCCTACACAACAGGAGTGCAAGTCTTTCATCCAGCAGTACAAGACTTGTATGGCCGGGTACGGATTCAAAGTCTGAATTTATCGAGCTGAACCGTGCTATCATTGCGTTTCAAATCTCCGCCAACCATTGTCGAAAATTGAGCGCTAGAGTCGTTTACCCTTTTTGCTTTGTTGGTTAGAACTAGATGCTCTCTCTGGGAACATTCAAAACGATTATGTATATTTATGGGGATTCGGTTGGAGTTTTTGTGTATGGATATTTACCTTTAGAGCATTGTATTATAGTCTATGTTTGACATACAAATGGATCAGAATAGAGAATTGACTGGTTTTATGCCATAATTAGAATAAAGATTTAATAGCTCTATCTAATCACATCTAAATTTGAATAATTTTTTTCTTGCCATAACTTGGTTTTCACGAAATAATGGGTATCATTAAGGAGAAGGTTGAAAAATAAGGAACAAGTAGAACAATGAGGAAGAAGAATTTAAACGCTATTTTTTGAAACGCATGCACTGGACTATCGATTCTTTTTGTCCGTTTTGGCAGCACTGTATGCCGCCATAGATGTAGATTCTTTGGCACTAGCAGCTGTGGCCCCCTGTATTAGCTTCCAGGTGCACCATAAATATATGATACCAAAACCTGAAGCTCCGATCAGAACATTCAATACCACCCAGAGGTCGGGTTTGGTAGTAGGAGGTGGGACCGACGCCTCGACAACATGCCACAGTACCATCACCACGTAGTAGGGAATATGTATTAATTTCGTTAGGGTGTGTAGATTGCCCGATTCATGTGCCTTCTCGAGCGATTCAGCGCGATTCCTATAAATATCCAGGGATGTCGGAGGTAATCCGACTAAATATGCCCATAATAAGCTCAAGACATAGTAAGGAATCCGGAGTTCATCGCGCTTCAGGAGTGGAAACATCGTCCATGTTCCCAGCATGTTGGCGAGGCCAACCCATGCTCTTATTTCCTTGCTGAGGCCCCCAGCACCACCAAGAAGTAGCGTCATTGGTAGTAGCGGCAAAAGGACACTTTTCTCGTGAACCTGAAAGGAGCACATGAAGAAACCCCAAGCCGTGCTTGCTAATGCGTACGGTAGCAGGTGAGCTTGAGGGTATCTTGCTATCATGATACAGGACGGGAGTATAGATACAAGTGTTGCACCAAGGGCGGCTAACTTGAGTACTTCGGGATCAAAACGATTCAATTTGTAAAATGCGTGGATGGTGCACCAAACATTGGCAACCTTGTCTTCGAATAGTCCTCGCGCGAATGGGAACACGCGGTGTACACACTGACATAACTGGAGAGCCAAGGAATAGAGCCACGAGGATTCGTCCATAATGGGAATTGATCGGAATAGCGGGGGTAAGGTGTCGGGGGCAGGTAAATTCCTATATCTGTCGTAGAGAGTGCCCGCAAAAAGCGGTCCGACCAAAATCGCAAACCCTACGATAGTCACTAGGGCAATCGAGATGAACCTCCAAGGCCGAATTCGGGGAAAAATACAAATTCCTAGTAGATAGGCAAAGAAAATCGGAGCATAATATAAGGCCATTTGCTTAAAGCCTAGAGCTGCGATAAAGAACAAACTTGCCCACAATGGCCTGCTTGCAATCAAGCTCTCCATTGTCGCGACGACCAATCCAAGCATCACCGTGTTGTATTGAAAATGGCCATGGTCAATAAGAACCGTAGCAGGCTGCATTAGGAATGTGACGAGTGCGATAGAGCTTGCCCATCTGCTTACTCCTCGATCACTGCCATATCTTCGCAGGAATATGACGATGGCAGGGATGTACACCAGATATTCGGATATGATGACAGTAGCACGCATATACACCTTCAGTAGGGGATCCTCTAAACCCCGCGACTGTTGAAGTGCAAACCATGCTGGGTCGATCAGCTGCCCACTAGTAGGTATTAGCTTTCTGGAATGGCCAGAGCACTAACAGATATCCGCAGAGCGACGGTACATACATCTTGCCTAACAGCCAACTGTGATAAGCTGTTAATGGAGGATAATCGAGCCCCCAGTATTGTAAATCATAGAAGTACCACGACGACATCGGGAGGTGGATTGTAAGCTCCATCCAGTGCCTTTGGGCCTCGAAATCGCCATGCATCGGGGGAGAGTTGTAGCCTATTTAGAGAGAGAAACCCCAATTGATATCAGTAAATTGGAAGAGAGCACTCGAAAAAGTATTGGAGTGATGAGGTGTAAGTACCTGAATATCCCCACAGAGAAACACCCCACCGGAACAAGCCAACTATGATCAATACTGATGGCAGGATCAGCCATTGGGATACGCCGGTTCGTGTAGACCAAAAGAACGACACTAGAGGGAAGGCAGGGGTTTGGACATTGCTATCGGAGGTCAGGATGAGGTCGGAATGGGCGCCTGGATGGGTACCGGACAGCAACCGTCGCTTCTTCCTGGGACGGTAGGCGGAGGAGGCCGCAGATCTTGGAGTTGTCATTGTGAGTGTCTAGGTGGTCAGTTCCATGGGAATCAGCTCTTCCGTATAAAAGAAAAGAAAGAGCTGTAGGAGAGAGATGGATTGTCGGGCAGGACAGGCACAGAGTAGAGATTAACAAATAAACCAGAGCTCAGCGTCGAACTGAGTTGAACTGAAATGCATCCATGAAGCCGAATCCAAGGATGTGAGGTGGAGGAAGTGGATGTACCGTTCCATACTTCAAATGCAGACAAGGTACCATCAAGCTTATACTGTCCTCTTATTGGTTCCTGCAAGTATTATGTAATCCAGAAGAGGTTTAATTCAAGAGTTATACTGAATTAGGTTTAGTGTCTGAAAAAAGCTCTTTTAACGGGCGGTGAGCTTCCTTAGCGCCGGCAGAAAAATTTCCCAGCCTCCGAAAAATAAAAAATAAAATCCAAAAGTGAAAATTTCCACCCACTTTAAAAGCAGCTCAAGCTCTTCTTGCTGTTGCTTTCTTCTTCTTCTCTTGACAACCATTTTTTATTTTTCAAGTGGGCTTAATTGGACTTTGAAGTCGCGTGAGATTCGTTAAAAAGAGATTTGCACGTTCTGTGTCTAATCTTAGTTCCAGCTGGTCAATTGTTGTTCTCGTGGGATTTACTTGCAGGCTATTGTCGGCTTTAGGTCTGAGGGATACTGTGATCGTATTACACCAGTGCAATTGAAACATATTGCCTGTTCTGTTGGCTGTGGGCTTTTTCCTGGCTTGATCAAATCAATTGTGGGCTTGTGGGTTTCCTATCTTAGGATACTTTTCTGGTTACCTGTGGTTTTTCTACAAACTAGCTGTTCAAGAACATCTGTGAGGCGTAAGTTTAGGTTCTCTTTTTCTTTGCAATTCCCTTCTCTCCCCTTTGACTAATAACAATCCCCTACAAACAGAAAATGAAGGCACCAAAGTCAAAGACTAAGGGCTCTAAGGTCGAGGATAAGGTCCTTTCTAAGGTAAAGGATGCGGGTGTAAAGAAGGCTGCCGAGTCACCAAAGGCCAAGGCCAAGGTGATCGCAAAGAAGGTGTCCGAGAAGGAGGAAAAGAAGCAAAAGAAGAAGAAGGCTCCTACTCCATCTGAGAGTTCCAGCTCTGAGGATGAGGACGTGAAGGACGCAAGCTCCTCTTCCAGCAGCGAGAGTGAGAGCGAGGCCGAGGTGAAGAGTGCCCCAGCCAAGAAGGTCGTCGAAGCCTCTTCTTCCGACTCTGATTCTTCTGACTCTTCCGAGGATGAGAAGCCAGCAAAGAAGAATGGTGTCGCAGCGGCCAAAGCCAAGGCTGATAGCTCAAGCGAGGAGGACTCGTCCGAATCTGAGTCGGAATCTGAGGCCAAAGCCCCCGCTAAGAAAGACGTGAAGGTCGCTAAGAAGGCTGAGAGCGAGAGCGATGCATCCGACAGCGATTCATCCGACTCTGATTCGGAGGAAGCCGTTGCTGACAAGGTACGTGTAGACAATTCACAATCACCTTGAAATGTTCATCATTTGCTAATCCGCCCCATCGATATAGTCTTCCAAGGAAACCTCTGAGAGCAAGTCCGATGAATCAGATGAAGCCTCTTCCAGCGAGAGCGAATCTGAGAAGGAGAAGCCTCAAAAGAAGCGCAAGGCCGAGAGCGAAGAGCCTGTTGTAGCCAAGAAGGCCAAAACTCAGGTTCCAGAGGGCGCGTCTGCCAATCTTTTCGTCGGCAACTTGTCCTGGAACGTCGATGAGGAATGGCTCCGCACTGAATTCGAAGAATTTGGTGAAGCCTCCGCTCGTATCGTCACTGACAGAGATAGTGGCCGATCCAGAGGGTGAGTTTTTTTATATCCATATCCGTCAACTACATGTATTCTAACTGTGTTCCTCCCCTTTAGCTTTGGTTATGTCGAATTCGCCAACATTGAAGATGCTGTCAAGGCTTACAATGCTAAGAAAGACACCGAGCTTGACGGCCGCACAATCAACCTTGATTACGCCAATGCTCGCACTAACAATGCCAACGGAGCATCTGGCCAGGACAGAGCACAATCTCGTGCCAAATCTTTCGGTGACTCAACCAGCCCTGAGAGCGACACTCTCTTCCTCGGAAACTTGTCTTTCGGTGCCGATGAGAACATGGTCCAAGAGCTCTTTTCCCAGCACGGATCTATCCTCGGAATCCGCCTTCCAACTGATCAAGAGTCTGGACGTCCTAAGGGTTTCGGATACATTCAGTTCTCCTCAGTTGATGAGGCTCGCACTGCCTTCGAGGCTCAGCAAGGAGCTGACCTTGCCGGACGTGCCATCCGTCTAGACTACAGCTCTCCCAGACAAAACTCCGGTGGTGACAGAGGCGGCCGCGGTGGTGGTCGTGGTGGTGGCGGTGGTTTCGGCGGTCGCGGACGTGGTGGTCCTCGTGGTGGATCTCGCGGTGGACCTCGAGGAGGTGGCCGTGGTGGACGAGGAGGATCTACTAACCGTGGCGGCTTCGGCGACTTCGCTGGCAAGAAGACCACCTTCTAAATTGGATTCGACGCATAGTTCAGTTCATACATACCATCCATTGTCACTGCAAGGTGTTTGTTTATCGGGGCTGAGTTAATTGGAGTAAGCTTAGCTCCTCCTAATGTACATTAAGCCCCTGACCCTGTACGAGAAAAGTGTTTGTTATAGGCGTTAGGTTACAATACATTGATTCCATCATGCCAATATGTCTATTCTCTTCATTTCTATTTTCTATTCTATAATAATACACCTTACTCTCTCTGTATGGAGTCCTCCTAAACAAGGAGGTGCTCAACATTTTTCCTTTTTGGGCCAAAGCTCTCTATCACGTGATTTAATTCTTGGCTCCGCTTAGTCATGTGCTAATCTGTTTGCGGGGTAACCTCACGTGGATCTACGTAATCCTGGCGACACTCCAGACACGTACTTTCTTGGCGATAAAACCACGCACTTTCCCGTTTTGTTCCAGTCAGGCCACCTTCTACGGTACGGCCACAGCCTTATCCCCACTAGTTTGTCTCAATCTGGCTGGATGAAGCCAACAACAACGAGAACTCAACAAAACACACGGAAAGGAATAAAGAGATACTCAACTTCCTTCGTCCTCTTGTTCATTTCACTTGCAGGAGATTGCTCGACTGCTTGGGTGACTAGGCCGACTTGATGAAATGAATATCGTCCTGCCCCTTTTCAACGCTTGTCCTGAACTGTTGACTAGCAACCAGTTAGCAGACGTTAGCAGCCCCTCTGTTCACCGCTCCCGTGCGCTTATCAGGTGAGCGATCTTGTCACCACAGTGGCCATTTCCATCATTTATTTGCTATGTACGATCATTATATTTCTTGCTATTTGAAACAAAGGTTCATTGTGGCTCTCTGAAGTCGTACAAACTCCGTGTTTGGGCAAGTGGGTTAATATTTATATCCATCAGCTTCTCCTCCCTTGACTACCACCGCTTGTAAAGAACATCCCAACCAGCAAGGGAATCGTTTTTTACTTTCTTGGTTTTCTACTGTCTTTACGGCGCCGAAATGGGCACATCACGGATAGACATGGTCGAATCAGCCTCCCGGGTCATACAGGATGATGGTCCATCACAGGGCCTAAACACAAGAGCCTCTCGTTCTCAACGCCAGTTACGTCCAGGGTCAGAAGGTGTGTTCGATCATTTCCCTATCTGATATATTTACATTTGAGATACTACAAAGCGTTGCCAATTAAGGCACGGACCTGCATATTGATACCATCTTTTTCTTATCTTCCCCTGACAATCTTCATCCTGGTGTTAACCCACGTTTATTGATCAAAATATTCAGCCCTATTCATCAACAATGTACTCATTTAAATACTATATAGACTCCTGGATCGAAGTTGCATCCCAACCCTCTTCGTCATCCCTCTCCTCCATCGCTACTACCGATGAAATCGTTACCACTGGCCTAAGGATACAACAACAGCGCCGACGCCGTGGGCTACAAGCCAATAACATCCCTTCTCATGCCCTCGATATCACTTATCCACACGAGCCCGGAAGCATAACTGGAAGCAGTCAGGATGAAAACGAAGAAACCGAGAGCGAGTCTGATCGTGTAATGGGTAGTTCGAATGATGATCTTCGACCGAGACCCCGACACGATGTTACTTTCATACCTGGAGCCTCATCTTCCTCTGATGTGGCGCTTTCAAGCGATGAAGATGATACCTCTACCGCATTAGGATTTAACCCCCAGCCGAATGCCTTTTCTCACCCACCAGTCTCATCAAGATCGCTACCCCCTCGAGGTTCTACTACATATGGATCGTCCCGAGTCGATCATCGTCCCAGCACGAGAAGAAATTCCAGATCTAGCACACACTCTACTCGCCGGATACGCCAACAGCATCATCAGCAACAACATTCTCCATACAGCATGATCTCCCCCTCCCATCAGGCTGATCACGATGCCGCCTTACGAGCTAGTCTTTCCACGCTTCTCTCGTGTGCAGCGGCTGCCAGAGGACTACCGAAACGCGGCACCCAGCCATCCGTAGCAGAACGATCACCTGTTTCAAGAGCTGAACCATCGTCTTTCCGACTTGTACCCCAACCTGTTGCCATGAGGCAATACGAAGAAGGAGAGATGCACCTCTCTGACCAACCGCCCGAATCAACGTCCCCAAAGCGTGCAAGATCACCCCTCCCCGCTACACATCATTCCCGACGAAAAGCCAGCCCTTCTAAAGATCACTCTAAAAAGTCAAGACGAAGCATGCCCACAGAGTCAAGCACCACCCTCACACCAATGGTAATGACCTGGGTCATTAGTGCTGGAGTCGTCGTTCTTTTCTCCGCCATCAGCTTCTCTGCTGGATATGTTCTAGGCCGGGAAGTCGGCCGAATTGAATCACAGGGGATGTATGGACTTGGTGGGGTGGCAGAGCCAGGGAATGCCACCGGGTTGTCTGGCCTTGGATCCGGTGGTGGATGTGGCAAGGATGCGGTCAATGGCGGGTTGAGAAGATTTCGATGGCCAAGTGGGGGTTTGGCATCCAACATCTCCACCTAATAGCCATTCTCATCTCTCTCTCTCTCTACGTTGCTAGAAGAGGAAATTTTGTGCCTGGCCAGGCTTGAATTGCATGCATTTTGCAATTGAGAACCCGCAACCAGAGTTTCGTCCATATGATGATGCCTTTATGACATTTATGAATGGGCCCCAAATAGATGGAGATTCAATGTTGTCCCTTTAGGTTAAGGATTTTGGAGTTGATTGGCGCTTTGATGTTTATTTTTCTGTCTCAAATTTTATGCTTTTTCCTGTCCGCCGATGGATCGACAATTTGGGTTGACTTTGCTTTTTGCTCTTTGTGGTTCGGGCATGATTCCCACCCTTGCTTGGCTTTGGTTGGGAAGGGCGTGGTTTTGCATCATCCATGCGCTCGAACTTTTGCATATCGCTCCCCTCCCCCTGTGTGCGTATCGAGGGGTTCTTGATGCGTTTTTAACTCTTTTTGTCCTACTTGCCCCGCTTCTACTCGCTCTTTTTAATAATCGCATATAATAAACAATTTATCAGTGTTTAATTTCCTCGATTCTATTCTTCCCTGAATTCCTTCTAACCACTAACTATTTTTGGTCCTCATTCATTAGTTAGCTCAACTTGACACATTTCTTTTCGGTATGGAACAGCCCAAGGTCAATCTCAGGAGAATGTTTGGAAACGATTCAAAAGTTGTTCGTTCGCTCGATGTTTGTCCAAGATTCAAGGTATCGTAGTATAACTCCAAATCTGAAATCGTCACGCGTGACAGGTGTTCAATTCGATGGGAGAAAGAGGTTTCTTACTCTCCTTCCATCGATTTGTTCTGAGATTATACTGTCTGAACTTGATCTAGATAATTCTAGCGAAAGGACACTCGCGACTGATCACTTCTTCTGCTATTGTTCTGCTTAATTTCCTTTCCTTCCCTCCCTCTCCCTATCCCAGACTGCTCACTATCCTTCTCTGGCCTACCAGGCTGACTTGAGAGAAGAGAAACTGGAAATCAGTGGAATGGGGAGAGGGTTTTTGCTCTAATATTTTTGTGGAATGGCTGACCACAAATTAGTTTGGATTAAAAACCGTATTATCTTCGCGAATTCATCATGTCGACTGATAAAATCACCTTTCTCACCAATTGGTGCGAGCCTTTTCCTTTTGTGTTTTATATCTATACTTGTGATTGGTCTTGATGGCTAACATTTTCCTCTGCGCGAAACAGGCATGCGACCCCGTACCATGCCCCTCTATATCTTGCGCAGGTAAAGGGCTATTTCAAAGATGAAGGGATCAAAGTCGCCATCTTGGAACCAAATGATCCCTCCGACGTCACCGAGATCATTGGCAGTGGTAAAGTTGATTTGGGATTCAAGGCCATGATTCATACACTGGCTGTTAGTTAAACCCTTGTTAGCTTAAGCACATGTCCAAACCCGCAGAACCCAGGCTTATTCTCCTTATTTCAACCCAATCCAGGCTAAAGCACGCAATTTCCCTGTCCTTTCAATCGGTTCATTGCTTGATGAGCCGTTTACTGGGGTTGTGTATCTCAAGGACAGCGGTATTACCCCGGATTTTCGCTCTTTGAAAGGGAAACGCATCGGATATGTTGGAGAGTTCGGCAAGGTATGTGAAATCCGCAATATATGCAGAAGTTGCCTTATTGAGTGAAATCCATTTCTTACTAACTTGCCTAGATCCAAATCGATGAACTTACCAAACATTACGGGATGACTGAAGAAGACTATACCGCCGTTCGATGCGGAATGAATGTCAGCCAGGCAATAATTCGTGGCGAAATCGATGCCGGAATCGGGCTCGAAAATGTGCAAATGGTCGAGCTGGAAGAAT
Source organism: Myotisia sp. PD_48 (assembly GCA_032988175.1). Lineage (NCBI taxonomy): Eukaryota > Fungi > Ascomycota > Eurotiomycetes > Onygenales > Myotisia > Myotisia sp. PD_48. The sequence continues at coordinate 64,498 of JANTQB010000053.1, read as the reverse complement.
GGCTCGCTAGCCAGAACCGTCCACGTTCAGATGTCGCCATGTTGCGCATCGACGAACTTGCGGAGCTAGGTTGCTGCTGCTTCTGTTCTATCCTGTATATCGGGAATGAGCAGTTTATCACCAAAAATCCCGAAAAGGTAGCCAAGTTCATGAGAGCAGTCAAGAGAGGGACGGACTATGTGCTTGCTGAACCTGCGAAAGCGTACCAGGAGTTTCTTGATATCAAACCTGTCTTGGGTGCGGGCCATGTTGGGGTGGTTAACAAAAAGATATTCGAACGATCGTATGCCTATTTTAGCAGAGATTTGAAGAATGTGGCGCGTGATTGGACCAAGGTGACTGCATATGGCAAGCGGTTGGGCGTATTGGACCAGTCATTTGTGCCAAATTATACCAATGAGTTTCTTGCGTGGGAGTTGGAACCCGAATCGGCTGATCCTACTGGGGACCAGAGAAAGATGTGTGTCCTGCAGAAACAGGTTGCTGAAGAGGGTGGATTTAGGCGCCTCCAGGTCTCTGCTGCAGTGTAGAGACGCCGCAACCCCTAGAAAAAGGATCTCAAACTAATTCAACATAGATTTGAGTCCTTGGGTTCTCCGTCTAGTTTCTCGTTTATCAGGTAGCTTCCTTTATTAGTTCAAGAACGGAAAAATATTTTGTTTCACACAAGAGATGTAGTACTCCGTATTTCTGTAGTGATCTCATAAAGTACAATATAGTATACAAAAAAAGAGGTCCAATAAACCGAATGATCTCCAATAATAATGGCCTATGTTGGCATATATCTGATGGGTTCGGAGCCGTTGGAGGGTAGGACTCCTAACTGCATTTTTCCCTTTCTCTTTCATAGGAGGATAAAGAACATTAATTCACACCTTGTTACATTCCACGCAGGAAGTTTGACTCCTTGATCTCCTTCCTCCTTGCATCCCGCGCGCTCTTAGTAATCTCCGATATTGCGGTCACGCTAGCCGTAGCTAATGTGATATCTTCGCCTGTCGACGAAGCAGCCATTGTAGTTTCTGACCCCTCTCCGGCTGCAGGAAGGTTGTAACTAGCCGGAGTAATATCTATCGCCTGCTCGTGTAGAGGAATAACATGGGGTTGCGCCGCGCGCAAGGCTGCCATTTTCTTTACGTGCTTCTTGCGCTCTTTCTTGTTCATAGCTAGAATGGTGGAAAGTCGGTTGATTAGCAAACAAATTCAATTCAATTCAGGAGATAAGTAAAGGAAGGGCGAAACAAACCAGAAACATCGACATCTCCGCCAAGTTTCACATTCTTGGTAGGTTGATCGAGTAACGTCCATAACCAATCGGGATACTCGTGGTCTTCCAAGGCGATGGGATCTACTTTGTTCTTGAAATAATTTAACCCACGCAGTGCGGTGCCACCAGGAACACTGCTGACTCGTTTCCGCTCCGAAGCTGGGGTTGAGAATGAAGCCGAAACAGTCTCGGAGCTATAGAGCCGGGAGTAGGACGGACTGTAGGTGTGGGAGGTTAACGAGGAGCATGTTGGTGGAGCTACTGTCGTAGCTGGTTTTCGTGGAAGTGCGAGGCGGGAGAGAAGTCCAATCCGACACTGTCTGCAAATCATGGTCACGTTCGGCAACTGGGTCCTGGATAAGTTCAATTGAACAGCGGGAAGATGAGGGAGCGTAGGCGTCAGTCAATGGAAACTTCTATCTCTTCTTCCTCCAAATGTTGTCGTTGAAGCTTGAGGAAAAAAGGAAAAAAAATACGAACATGTCCATATCACGTGACACTTCAAGAATAAATCGATTTGAGCTGAAGCAAGTGAAGAAAACACAGAAGAGAATCAAAAGCATCAAGATTAAATCCTGGATTTTATCAATTATGTCCACTAGAAGAAATGGAATGCATTAGAACCTATTCTCCGTTGCTGTTGTTGTTGTTATTATTATATTTATCTTCCGAGTATTCCGTCTTTACGTACTAACTATGCCGTGTGAGATATACCCCCCCTAATACCCGCCTAAACACCTGAAGGCAAGAAAATTTTAAACGTGGAACTACAAAAGAAATCCAAAATACGGGGCTATACAGCTGGCCCAGACCCGGGTGGCTGATTACTCTCGAACTCCATGAAACTCATCACATGGGATCGGCGTTGAGGTCGCTGTCCTAGCTGGCCATGAGGAGCTGGGTTGTTTGAAGCCGATACCAGACCCTCGGGGGGCATGAGAATTTTTTCAGAGGCATCTGGATCGAGCCTAGTGGGTTCTAGTACGGGAACAGCAGACGGCGGCGAATATCGAAAGCCGTGATGTATATTTTGAGATGTGCTGACAGCGCCAGGAAGTTCGGATATCGACGTTTCAATGCCTGGCATTGATGCAGGCAGCTCGAACACATTGTTAGGTAGCTCTAACCCTTCGTATATAGGAGGGGGAGTCCCCATGTTTGACCAACGTTGTTTTGAAAGGTTCGGACTTGGGCTGCATGTGGTGCCGATTGAAGGAGAAATACCATATTTCCCAGGTGATGCGACCAGGGTTGATTGTTCGGAAAGAGCAGACAATTCAGACGGGGCCAATACCGATTTTCTAGCATCATACTCATGAGCATGAGCCACTAAAGGGACACAAAAAAAGAATTAGTTCCGTGGTTTGACGCTGAGTTGCCCAGCTACATAAGTCTATGCCAGCAAGCAGCCTAGTGAATGTCATCATACCTTCAACCTCAGGCTTTCCCTCTTCTGGATGCGGCTTAGCATCGGCTCCTCGTCGCTTGTCAAACCAACCGAGCAGAGGTGATGCCGATGATTCTCCGGTTCGCCGTTTCCGACGTCGATGTAACCAAATTAACACCAGGACGACGACTATGGCTATAACACCCAGGACACCTCCCACAGCACCTCCAATTAACCCCCCATTATCAGCAACCGGTTCGCCGACAGCTGATGATGGCGAGCTAGAATTGGTTGCCGCTGCAGGTATACTGGATTGCGAAGTTTCACTTGATATGTATGTGGAAGTAAGGGTACCCGATGTCACCGTCGCTAAAGGCACAATAAGATGATAGGTTTTAGTTTGACGATGTCCCCTGCCTGCAAGTATGGCAGAAATTCTTGGGAATCACCTACTCTCTGGGTCCGAGGAAGTACTTGGACTTATAGGAGAAGGAGTGGCTGTTGACCGCCGGGAAGATGAAGTGGTACTTGACGACCGGGAGGATGCAGTAATGATAACAACTGAAGGGGAATCGGAGGTGGTTTTTGCCTCGTCGTCTATCGGGCATATTCCTTTATTTCTACAAGGATCTGAAGCACAGCACCCTCGATAGTTTCCTTCTGCGCAGGTGTACCATAGTGTACCATCGGGACAGTCGCGATATTCCTGTCGGCGAACCTTTTTCGACATACTTGTATGTCTCCCGTACATGATGGGTCGAAGATGGAACGAGGAATGAGGCTAGCGAGAGCAAACGGGGAATGACGAGCTGCGCCGCCCGTCTCGAATGGCCTATGATATGCGCTATATCGACAATTGTGGCACAGACTTGGTTACTATTTTATTGTATCAAAGAGGAATAGAAATAAACAACGAATGAAAGAACAGGGAACGAGATGAGATGAAACAAATCGGGAGAAAGAGAGCGAGCGAGAGGGAGAGTAAGGGGGGGGGGGGAGAGAGAGAGAGCAAGGGAGAAAAGAAGAAAATCTTCCGAATAAAAGATCCCAAGAGAAAATGCGGAAAATATATCATAACAGGTACTTAATTAACTGCGCAATCCTACCGATCCTATGGTACTGCTGGGCAAACTGCGAAGGAGGCACAGCGACAAGCAAACAGGGATTACAACTTGTTGGCTGGGAGTAACTCCGTACAACCTTTGTATCCGTCTTCCGGTTACTCATTTCTTATTTACTAGCATTAAGTGCGACTATCCGGCGTGTGTATCCGGCTTTTTATCAACTGCGGCGTTCTATCCGTTGGTTTTGTTGCTGTAGAAAAGACCGTCGCATGAACAAAGAAGCGAAACAACGCATAAAAAAGAAAAAAGCAATGAAATAACGGCTTGGAAGGCTTAAGCGACGATCTTTTTATTTTTATCCCAACCACTAACATGCCATGCCAGTCCCCCCAAATGGCGCCTAAGCATCCTTAGTTCACCTAGTTCAATTTAGTCTGCTCGTTCTCGCATCTCTCTCTCCACATACACAAAAAACGGCTTGTATGAATCTTGCTTTTTGAACCCAGCAGCCTCAAGCAGAGCCTTCAATGCGAGATACTCTGGGCATTTCTCGTGGGATGGTTTCCATTCGGTAGTTCGGACTAATCCGTTTCTAAGAACCCCCCAATCGGATTCTACGGTCTCGTAGTTCTTGTAGGCTCTTGGGCAGTTAAATTTGTTGATGATAGTCATGAGCTCGTCATGGCCCTCTGTATCCTCGGGCCCAGGTTGCACATATACCTCTGGGTGGCTGAGACAGAAAATTCTGGGCATTATGAGTGCTTAATTGTTGCACTGAGGGGATGATGGGTAACGCAGGTTTCTATTTAAATGCTTGCTCTTGATTATAATGGTCATATAGGATGGGGAAGAACGGTGAGCGGTCGTCCCCATGGTGCCTTTTTATAACAACGGAGCACAGCATCCGGAACTTGTTTAGGATGAGAGAGACCAAGGACTCTGGTTTCCTACACTAAGGTCTGGGAAGACGGGAAGAAATGTGGCATGGCACAGGATACACAGTGGGGACTTGCGTTTCCCGGCGAAAACAGCTCTGTGTCTTCTGGGTTCTCCGTTTCCTTTTCCCAGAAACCATTCTTGAACTCTTGAGAGGCCTGGAGAAATGTATGGAGTTACAATGATGCTTCTCCAATCAGGGCCATTTGTTAAATGTTGGTTACAATCAGTTCAGCAACCAACAACTTGGCGGCGCCTATTCTTGACAGGGAACGAACATTAAGATAAAATGTGTATGAGACCTGCATGAGAGTAATTTCACCAGTTGAATCAACACAGTTCATGGCAACAAGCAAAACCAGTGTTCCTCAATGCTGGTTTTAGAGCAGCTCCGACGTCTCTGTTTGACACTTTGTGTGTAGTATTAGGTAGAATCGTACTCTGTAGTTGAGAAACTGTGCTAGAAACCGTGTCGTCATAGTGCCCTTTTCTGTGCCCTGGGAAGAACCTGAGGTGTCTCCCAGGCACCATGAAATATTTTAGTTTAAGAGAGCAGGGTTTCGGTCCGTAAGGCATAAATGGGATGAGAGTGATTAGCCGCTGTTGTAGCACTGATCAACCTTATGTCTCCGTCGTAGGTCTTTTTTTTTTGTTTTTGCCCTTAACCCATTTGAAAATTTACATAACACCCTTTACAATTCCAGGGTCATCCCTTTGCCTCATATGCTGTTAGTTTTACATATATTGCTGGATGAAACCGGGTAAATGGCGAAATGGCCTGGACAAACCGTAGCTAGCCCCTATCTTGCCCCTGACTAACTGTTCCCTGTTACCCCTGGATAAGCTGAACAAGTCTCTAGGGTAGCGAAAAAAAAAATTATCGTGAACATTACTCCGTACTATTAGTGCTGAAATGAAATAAAATATATACTAGTGGTATTTTGCTTTTCATATTAGAAGGCAGGAGGTCCCCTTGATTCCAGGCAATGCTGTACAACTAAATTCGGTTCCCGTATGCGCCAGGCAATTCAATGGGATCGGGTTCACGTCGCCCGGGACCCATCTCGTGGGGAATAGGTGGATACTTTTGCGGCTCGAAATAGGAAGCAGACGTAGGGGGAATGGGGGCACTCTCATTAGCTGTAGTAGCTGGAGTAGCTGCAGTAGGTGCTGGGCGTAGTCTTCGGCGGAAAAATATAAACAGTCCAACGATAGCACAAAGTCCGAGGGCAGATCCAACACCAATGCCGGCTGCAGCCGCCGTACTAAGGCTAGACCTTTGAGATGGGGGTATGGGTGTAGCACTGGGGGATGAAGTAATTTCTGGAGCTGAAGGGGACTCTGAAGCGGATTCTGAAGCGGACTCCGAAGGTGGAGTTGGCTCTGGAGGCGAATTGGACTCCGAAGATGAACGAGATGAGGAAGACGCTGATGGTGATCCGGTAGCAGTTATCGTTGTTACAGATACGGATGATGAATCGCCTCTAATGAACACCCGAGGAGACGCGATACTGCCCGTGGATGAGTCGAAGCGGTCTTGTGGAGATGCCTGGTTCTTGAATTGGAAGTGAAAATCGTTTGTCCTTTGTAGGATCGCGGTGGGAATATCAGCAGTCCAACTAACGGAGCCACTGTTTGAGATGTTGAAGGGTCCTGAGATTTCCAAGCACAACGAGTTAGTACCTAGGTAGCTGCAAATAGAGACAGACAGACAACTATTTTAACCGCACCTTTAATGAATTGACCGAACCCTGACTTCGCCTGGTCGACCGAGACTACCCATAGATCGTTCATTGGGTCCGCACCCAAATAATAGTCAATCCAAATTTTCTCCCAACCAACCCAGCCCACAGTATACTCTTTCCCATTGTTCAGGGTTGTCGAGTAATCCTTTTGGTTGCCAGGCGGAAAGGTCCAAGGACGCTGTGGCTGACCTTGCGATAGAGCAAGATCAGAATAATAAACCAGAAAAACAAATAGCGAAACCCAAGGATGCATTTTCATTGGCCCCGAAGCAGTCCGTCGCGAGTTGAGTAAACTACCGTCGCCTTCCACCAGCCAAAAGAAAAGGCGTTGAACAAGAGAGGTTTTGGCTCTTTGTTCAGAGTTATCTCGAAGCTGGTACTCCGTACATGTAAGATTCTTCAGAGCTCATTTTCAAGGAAAAAAATATTTATTGAGTTGAGCTGGCAGATGGGGGGCTGGGGGACGGACCATGCAGACCATGCAAGCCTCCAATCGTTATGGATTTACGTATAGGAAAAAGCACCGGACCAGCATCAGCCAAAAAAAGAGCGGCCCCCAAGCCCCTGCCACCATGCGTGTTTCCGTACAGCAGCAGGCTGTGATCTTCTCTCCGTTTTCTCGTGTTCGCCTTGACCCTGTAGTCACAGCTGCAATTCCGTAGATTCCGCCATCAACATCACCATCACGAACGCCAGTGTCAGTGTTGGTGTCGATGTCAGTGCGATCTTCCCTTCGCCTATTCTGGCCAGTCCAGTAGGGCAAAAGTTCCACAGTGATGGCCGATGATTCCACTTCCCGTGGGTGGCATCCCTACGATATAACGCCATTTTAATGAAAAAAGAAGGTAACGAGGCTAGACAGGCGAGGACGGTAAGGCTGCACGCTTGTCAGGGGTAACTTCAACTTCACCCATGCGCATGCCCGGGAAGGGAATCGATCGTATATCGTATCCATGATGGATGAGTGAACTGAAGTGGTTGCTCTTCCATATCTTGGAGGATAGGCTGCAACTCTCGTGGACTCTCACTTGGTTTATTTTATCAACCAGTCCTTCATCTCCACAACCTTATTTATTTTCTTTGGTTTGGAACGGGTATCATCTCCATCTAGCTCGTATTCAATAATGCATGGTTAACATGAGCAATGATTTTGGGCTCACTTAAGAAGCTCAAGTATTTTTTTAATTGATCTTTTCAGAACCAAACTATGCACACACACCCTTTAAGATGGCGGCTGTTGGGAAGCTTTGGTTCCAAGGACTTCGGAGTTGCTTCATGGCATGTTTTCTGTCCGTTTCTTTTATCTTGAAGTCGAGAGAATACCGCACCAGGAGTATGGGTTGATGTTACACATTGTGACAGGGCGTGGTGCACTGCTCCGTATTATGGTGGTTAAGGTACAAAACCAGTTCCTAAATATTTGCTTCAATATACCAGGATATGTGCAAAGAGGGGATTACAGAATACATAGAAACAGAGATCAGTTCAGAAAATTACTTTTATTCTTGTTATTGTTGTATCGAAGCTAGATTACCTCCAGTATGCTCCATGTATTTTTCTATCTCGACAAAGCGATATCATCAATTCGTAAAATCAGCTTCACGGTTTCAGCCGCCAATTCTACCGCACTGGTGCTCACCAGCAACGGCTGAAGAACTCTTTCGTCTGCAATATTCAGTTTCACTCCACCACTCCGGATGCTAACACCTGCATTCTTCTCCCCCATCTCGTGGCGGTGACGTAGGTCAGTAACCACCTTGATGCTGTTCAACCCTGCATTCTCGGCCAATGTAACTGGGATAACCTCCATGGCGTCAGCGAATGCCTTCCAGCATATAGCTTCTGTTCCCGTGAGTGTACGCGCTTGTTTCGCGAGAGATTGCGCTATTTGAATTTCTGGCGCACCGCCACCAGCGATCAGGGCCCGCTTCTTAACCAAACATCGGATCACGCATAGAGCGTCATGCAAAGAACGCTCTACTTCGTCAAGTACGAGACTGTTAGCTCCACGAGCAACAATAGAAACTGTCTGGTTTGCCAGGGCGGACCGGATGCCTGTTATTTTGACGTAGCGAGATCCAGACGAGCTGACCTCCTCTACTAAATCGGCGGTTCCAAGCTTATCCTCGGTGAACGACTCAACATTGGCAATAGGCTTGCAGCCCAAACTCTTGCAGATGAATTCTACTTCATCTCGCTCGATATCCTTTACGGCGAGGATCTTAACACGAGAAAGGAAGTTAAGCGATAAGTCGTTGACTGCGTCTCGGAGGATCGACTTTTGGATTAAGATGACATTGCATTTCGTCTTGGCGATCTTTCGAATCATGTTGAGTAGATACGTGCGTTCTTCCTTAAGAATTTTATCCATTTGTCGATAATCATTGACAACAATTTGGTTTTCCATCTGTGCCGTTTTGAAACCGTTAGCAGGGGGCCATTAACATGTGAATGATATTAGCAGGTTCACGAACATCTGGTTTTGGTGGACTTAGTTGAAATTGAATAAGTGCTATCCGTGCCTTCTCCATCCTTACAGGGCCACCGCCGCTCTTGATAACCGGTTGGTTTAAAATCAGGCCATCGATCATTTCGCTATCTTCAATCGTGCCGCCCACTTTTTTAACAACTCTAATGTTACGAAGGTCGACATTGACAGCAGTCTTGGGATCGATCGTTTTGAGAACCGCGTCAACAGCCATGGGAGCCAATAAATTCGAATGCTGGGACACAATCTTGGACGACAAGGATGTTGATGCTGCCTGAAGGAGAGTGGTTCGGTCGGATAATGAGATGGGGTGGGACATGTCATGCAATATTTGGACAGCGGCAGCAGCAGCTCTCTGAAACGACTCGGAAATAACAGTCGGATGTAATCCTGCAAAAGGGAAGAAAAAAGAATTAGGAAGGAGAAACAGACTATTTCCAACTAGGTCGAATGCTTTTCATCGGCTTACCTTTAGAAAGTAACTTATCTGCGGCGCCTAGTAGGCTTCCAGCAATAACAACTACAGATGTGGTTCCATCACCAGCTTCAACATCTTGAGCTGCACTTAAGTCTACCAACATTTTGGCAGCAGGATGCATGACACTCATATCTTTTAACATGGTATTTCCATCGTTTGTCTGAAGGTAAAAAAACAATTAGGCTTCGTTCGTAAGAAAACCGTGGGCATAGTTCGCAAGGTAACGTACGATAATGGTTTCGCCTTTTCCAGTTTGAATCTGTGCATGATATTATCAGTTACAATTCGGTTAATTTTACGGGGTGGAGAGCAGGACGACTTACCATTTTATCCATTCCTCTTGGACCAAGCGACTGTAAATAGTAGTATTAGAAGCCCCGCTTCAACAGAATAATGAGCGTTGATTATCATACCGTTCTTATAGCATCGGCAACAGCTATCCATCGAATTAGCAAGAAAGGCCAGAATAAGAGCTGAAGGGAGTGACCGTACCTCGAGCTGCCATAATATTTGCGGATCGGACAGCCATGGGCTTCTCCTTATCCTAATAGAGGGTCAGAAACTTGGGTTTTGCAAGGGATTGGAGGTTGTTTGTCTAACCTTAAAAGCGGTGTTGGGCATATTGCCCTGAATACCCAGTGCAGCCGCCATCTTCGATGTATGGATTTAATTGGCGAAGACGTTGAACAGCGGTAGGTTGATAATTCGTGTGTGGTGGTGGTTGTTGCTGTTGGAGTGAGTTTGGTTTGGATTTGTATTTGTATTTGTGAGCTTTTGCTTAGAGATGCTTGGCGCGCTGGGTGCAACTTGAGAGAGCTTCAACAGAACAACCATCTCGATAGTTCTCGGTCTCTCACTCTCCCAACACATACCCGTCTCTTCGGCCTCGTTACCCTTACATCCGACCTATAACCCTACCCTACCAGTCCTTGCTCCTGAACCTCGCATCTGAGCTTTACATTCCCTCCATCCTCGCCCGTCTTGCCACCTCCCCCAACCTAGCATCTTCAACGCCGACCTTCCAACATGCCCAGCGCTACGGGCCAGAACTGGGAGAAGTACAAGAAGAACTTCGCCGACGAAGATGAGCCAGAGAAGAAGATAACACCTTTAACCGATGAGTTAGTCTGCTAGGCGTCCTTTTTTTCTCCCTTAGAGCTGACGAACTGACAACATCATCAACAGAGATATCCAAGTTCTGAAGACATACGGCGCCGCCCCATACGCAGCTGCCATAAAGAAGCTTGAGAAACAGATCAAAGACAAACAAGCGAGTGTAAATGAAAAGATAGGAGTTAAGGTCCGTGATTCTTTTTCTGCGACATTAAAACGTTGGCTCCCATGCTTACAGATGTTTCTGCTTTCTAGGAGTCCGATACGGGACTGGCACCACCACATCTTTGGGATGTTGCTGCCGACAGGCAGCGCATGTCCGAAGAACAACCTCTACAAGTCGCACGATGTACAAAGATTATTCCCGATGAGAAGGAATCCGACAAGAGCAAATATGTCATCAATGTTAAGCAGATTGCCAAGTTCGTCGTCAATTTGGGAGAGCGAGTTAGTCCAACAGATATTGAGGAAGGGATGCGAGTAGGGTAAGTCATGAGATTAGATTGAAGAATTATTTGGTGGAGATTGATCCGAGAGACTGACTCTGAATAGTGTCGACCGGAATAAATACCAGATTCTCCTGCCGCTTCCACCCAAGATTGATCCCAGTGTTACGATGATGCAGGTTGAGGACAAGCCAGATGTTACATACAGCGATGTGGGAGGGTGTAAAGAGCAGATCGAAAAGCTTAGGGAAGTAGTTGAAATGCCATTACTATCACCTGAACGGTTCGTCGGACTAGGAATAGACCCTCCAAAAGGAGCTTTACTTTACGGCCCCCCAGGTACTGGAAAAACTCTGTGTGCGCGAGCGGTTGCGAACAGAACCGATGCAACTTTCATCCGTGTTATTGGCAGTGAGCTTGTCCAGAAATATGTTGGTGAAGGTGCTCGCATGGTACGAGAGCTGTTCGAGATGGCACGAAGCAAAAAGGCCTGCATCATCTTCTTCGATGAAATTGATGCGATTGGAGGTGCTCGCTTTGACGACGGCGCTGGTGGAGACAATGAAGTCCAGAGAACTATGTTGGAGTTGATTACGCAGCTGGACGGATTTGATTCTCGGGGGAATATCAAAGTCATGTTTGCGACAAATAGGCCGTCAACTCTAGATCCCGCTTTGATGAGACCTGGACGAATTGACCGAAAGATCGAATTCTCCCTCCCCGATCTGGAAGGCCGTGCAAACATCCTAAGAATTCACGCCAAGAGCATGTCGGTGGAACGCGATATAAGATGGGAGCTGATCTCCCGGTTATGCCCTAACTCGACAGGTGCTGAGCTTCGCAGTGTTGCCACTGAGGCGGGCATGTTCGCGATCCGAGCTCGTAGAAAGGTAGCAACAGAGAAGGACTTTTTGGCGGCAGTCGACAAAGTGATTAAGGGCAACCTGAAGTTCAACTCCACAGCCACATATATGCAGTACAACTAAGCTTTGCTTTTTGCTCTGTGTACTCGGGACCATTGGCGTGGATTGAATGTGTTATACTACTTTTTGTTCTTAAATAGAAATCTTTTAGCGCCTTCTTTCCGTTTTTTTCCCTTTTACTTCAATTTTTTTTCTTTCAATTCAGTGTACCCTTTTCTCCATTACCGTTTAGTTCGTAGTTCTACTCCGTACTTTATCACCTAACTCCCAAACCACCGAGATGGTGCTTGACAGAGTACGGAGTCACGAGTACTCTTTTTCGGGATGAGAGGGGCCACGTGACACCTACGGGCCAAATCGGGTAAGCTGACACTTGTGCGGGCTCTGATTGGTCTGAGCATTCAGCCTCGGGAGAAGAGCGTGTTAGGTAAGCCGAGCCTAACCAAGCCCAAACCTCGCACTCTCTCTTTACTAACTGGCTAAACTGGTTAACTAACAGAATCGAAACCCGGCAATTCTTTTCGTTTGCAACCACCCATCGCATCGACCATCCATTGAAGCCTTGAGTGTCGTAGTTCCGGCTGGGGTCACAATCATGAGCTTCAGTGGTCTACGGAGCCTTGCTCCGGCTTGTCGAGTACGAATTCTTCCCCCAAATCCCCGGATTCCTCTGATCAACTAGAAGCTAACTATCAAACCTGTGTTTTGCAGTTTACTCGAACCATACGAGACCAGAGGAGATTCTTTTCTCAATCGCGTTCTGCTGGTATGTGTGTCATTGTCAATGCCCTTTCTTTTCCCCAGCTTGCTATGAGTAACAAGGAGGAATTTAACCAATATATGATTTAGCCCGAATTTTCGGCTCCCAACCGCTTCGTGCCAAAGAGGCTTCTCCCTTCGTCTCGTCCAAGTACCCAGTAATAGTACGTCTACTCTCTTCTCTATTCGGCACCTATGCATCTGGAATTGAGTTTTGACAGGATAAAATAGGATCATGAATACGATGCAGTCGTCGTTGGCGCTGGTGGTGCCGGTCTACGTGCAGCTTTCGGTTTGGCCGAAGCTGGTTTCAACACCGCATGCGTAACAAAACTCTTCCCCACAAGAAGTCACACAGTCGCGGCCCAGGGAGGTATAAATGCAGCTCTCGGAAAGTACGTGGACTGGTTCCAAATCTAGACAAAGCCCTCACCCCGAGTTCGATGAGTTCAGCGGCTAATTTGTTTCTGTAGCATGCACAAGGACGACTGGCGGTGGCACATGTACGACACTGTGAAGGGATCTGACTGGCTGGGAGACCAAGATGCGATTCATTACATGACACGAGAAGCTCCTCAGAGTGTTATCGAACTTGAGGGTTACGGATGTCCTTTCTCCCGAACAGAGGATGGTAGAATCTACCAACGCGCCTTTGGTGGTCAGTCACAAGACTACGGAAAAGGTGGTCAGGCCTACAGATGCTGTGCTGCAGCAGATCGAACTGGCCACGCCCTCCTTCACACCCTCTACGGTCAATCCCTCCGACACAACGCAAACTACTTCATCGAATACTTTGCCCTCGATCTCCTAATGGAAGATGGTGAGTGCAAGGGAATCATCGCCTATAACCAAGAAGATGGCACCCTTCACCGATTCCGAGCCCACCATACAGTTCTCGCAACTGGTGGATATGGACGAGCCTATTTCAGTTGCACATCTGCCCACACTTGTACTGGTGATGGAATGGCCATGGTTGCTCGTGCAGGTCTGCCTAATCAAGACATGGAATTCGTGCAATTCCACCCTACAGGTATCTATGGTGCCGGATGTCTTATTACCGAGGGATCCAGAGGTGAGGGTGGATATTTGCTGAACTCGGAGGGTGAACGATTTATGGAACGATATGCGCCTACCGCCAAGGATTTGGCTAGTCGTGACGTTGTCTCCCGATCTATGACTATGGAAATCCGTGATGGCCGCGGTGTTGGCCCCGAGAAGGATCACATCTACCTTCAATTGAGCCATCTTCCTGCCGAAATTCTGCACGAACGACTCCCCGGTATCTCTGAGACTGCCTCTATTTTCGCTGGTGTAGACGTCACAAAGGAACCTATCCCAGTCCTTCCAACTGTTCATTACAACATGGGAGGTATCCCAACCAAGTATACCGGAGAGGTTCTTACCCTTGACGAAAACGGAAACGACAAAGTTGTTCCTGGATTGTACGCCTGCGGTGAAGCTGCTTGTGTCTCTGTCCACGGAGCCAACCGCCTCGGTGCTAACTCGCTACTCGATTTGATCGTCTTCGGTCGGGCCGTTTCCCATACTATCCGCGATAACGCCTCACCCGGCGCTCCACACAAGGAAATCAGTGCTGACGCTGGAGCCGAATCGATTGAAGTTCTTGATAAGGTCCGAACTGCCGACGGATCAAAACCTACCGTCGAGATTAGGAATGCTATGCAGAAGACTATGCAGACTGATGTCAGCGTCTTCAGAACTCAACAGAGTCTGGATGAGGGTGTTGCTAAGATCACTGAAGTAGATTCAACCTTCGGTGATGTTGGCACCAAGGATCGCAGCATGATCTGGAACTCCGATCTTGTTGAAACCTTGGAATTGAGGAACCTCCTTACTTGCGCGTAAGTTATCTTCCTCTCTGAACTCTATACAATGATCCCCTGGATTCGCTAACTGAACATAACTAGTGCCCAAACCGCCGTGGCTGCTGCCAACCGTAAAGAATCTCGTGGTGCCCACGCCCGAGAGGATTATCCAGACCGAGATGACGAGAACTGGATGAAGCACACTCTAACTTTCCAGAAGACACCTCATGGAAAGGTCGACCTGACCTATCGTTCAGTCACCGCAACCACACTCGATGCCGAAGAGTGCGCCCCCGTCCCACCGTTCAAGCGTACATACTAGAAACCTCGCACGCGCACTCACCTTGAGATGATAAAACCGGTGAGGAACATGTCAAATCACCTGCTGGAAAGATATATTCCTCGAAAGTAAAAGGACTTTTTCTTTAGTCAACCTTTGTATATAAACTTTGATTGCATCTGTCATGCTGGAGTGGCAGTTTTCCCATTTGCTTATGTACCATGCTCTGTGAATTACAATTCGGCGCTTCTATTTCTTCATCTAATAGCATTTCCCTTGTATTCTGAACCAGCTACCAACTATACAGTGTCATTATTATTGCCATCATTCTTATTCGTCGTGGGAGTCTCAGACGCCCCTTTTATTTATGAATAATGTATGGGGGCGAGACCTTAGACGCCAAGCTCGGAATTAAGTCTCGATGTTAGCGAAGGCGAAAAAGGCCAGACCAACTAGCAGCCTCAGCTTGAGAAACAAACAAAAGCGCCGCGATCACGGAGCTCGCACGACATGTCAGGACTCCGGAATCGTCCTCTAGTGCACTAAGCTAACTAGTTGGCTATTGTTGTTTATAGCTACCTTTTCACCTTCATTACTCCGGCTAACTAATTCATTTACATGTTCCTTTTCACATAACTACTGGCAATGAGCTGAACCCAGCTCGAAAGACCATCGGATCGAACTAGGGGAGCAATTCTAAAAATAGTCCGTTCATTCATGCCTTGCCGAACACCATGGGGCGTGAGCATCACATCGATAAAGAGGAGGCAATCCCATTAACGGGACAGGGTTCGGATTACCCAGAATCCAGAGAGTCGTTTGAATCTTCGACAGCTTCTCTCACACTAGCTCTCGCCGAAGAGTCGCAGCGGACTACTGCAGGGCCCTCCTCCTCATATCCGAAACAATACAATTCCTCGAGGCGAGAATTCCACGATGAGAAGTACCGGGATGAAGAAGACATCGAGCCCGAACACACGTTTGCCCCACGAGAGCAGAAACCTCAGCGACGAGCACGATTAATATTCTGGTTAGTTGTGGCCATAGGCATAGGAGGATGGGCAGTCGCGTTCGTCATGTTTCTGATAAACAAGGGCCCAACGGATCCCTCCACACCTCACGATGATAAGCCGATTATTACGCCAGGAAACTCGTTCCCAGGTCAGAAGATCTCACTAGACAATGTACTCAGTGGCGCATGGTTTCCGACCGGACACGACATGTCATGGACGCCTGGGCCGAGTGGGAAAGATGGACTACTGCTAGAGGCTGATCGAACCGCCAAAAAGGGCTATCTCTGTGTTGAAGATATTCGAAACCGTGGTAATGGAGATAAAGGCAATAACACGATTGTTCTAATGAAGGAGGGTGCCTTTAAAATCAAGGAAAAGAGCATTATACCCGTGAAAGTGTGGCCAAGCCCTGATCTTAAAACCGTACTTGTATTGTCTGATATGAGGAAAAATTGGCGGCATTCTTTTACTGGATTGTACTGGCTATTCGATGTAGCAACGCAGACAGCCCAACCTCTTGATCCTGCAGCACCGGAACAACACATACAGCTTGCTTCATGGTCTCCAGATTCCAAGGCAATCGTATTCACCAGAGACAATAACATGTTCTACCGAGATTTAACTTCCTTAAAATCCCTCTGGCAGATTACCACCGATGGAGGTCCAGATGTGTTTTATGGCGTCCCTGATTGGGTGTACGAAGAGGAAGTTTATGCCGGAAATAGCGCTACATGGTGGTTAAAGGATGGAAAATACGTAGCCTTTCTACGCACTGATGAGTCTAACGTACCTGAATTCCCAGTTCAGTATTTCCTATCAAGACCAACCGGTGATTCCCCGCCAGAGGGTGAGGAGAACTATCCGGATGTCAGACAAATCAAATACCCGAAAGCCGGCGCACCGAATCCATCAGTGAGTCTACAGTTTTATGACATCGACAAGCGAGATATTTTCTCGGTTGAGGTGCAAGATGACTTCAAAATCGATGACAAAATCATTATTGAGGTGGTTCCAGTCTCAAAAAACAAAGTTCTCGTCCGACAAACCAACCGGGAAAGCGATATCGTGAAAATTTTGCTTATCGATGCACCTACACGGAAAGGAAAACTCATTCGCTATGAGGATGTCGGGAAAGTTGACGGCGGTTGGGTTGAACCGTCACAATCTACGAGATATATCCCCGCTGATCCCGCTGCCGGCCGACCAGACGACGGATATATCGATACCATCATTTACAAAGGATACAATCATTTAGCCCTTTTTACGCCATTAGAAAATCCGAATCCAAAAGTACTGACATCTGGAGAATGGGAGGTGGTTAATGCACCATCCGCCGTTGATTTAAAGCGAGGATTGGTTTACTTTATCGCAGCAAAAAATAGCCCTATTGAGCGACACGTTTACAGTGTGAAACTTGACGGGTCCGATTTTAAGCCATTGGTAACCTCAGACAAACCTGGATATTATGACGCATCTTTCTCCGTCGGAGGTGGCTACTTACTTCTGAAATATCAGGGTCCTGATGTTCCGTGGCAGAGGCTGATCAGCGCTCCTGCAAACACCGAGGATCCGATTGATGAATTGATAGAAGAAAACCGCCATTTGAAGGATCTCATGAGAAAATCTCCCTTGCCAACAAAGCATTATTCAAATATAACAGTCGATGGATTTACCCTGCCAGTGGTTGAGATGCGACCGCGAAACTTTGATCCAGCGAAGAAATACCCTGTTCTCTTTCAACTCTACGGAGGTCCAGGATCCCAAACTGTCAGCAGAAAGTTTAGTGTTAATTTCCAAACTTATGTTGTTTCTTCCCTCGGTTACCTTGTGGTGACGGTGGATGGTCGGGGCACAGGATTTAATGGGCGGAAATATAGATGCATTGTCCGCGGTAATCTTGGATATTATGAGGCTCGGGATCAAATCGAAACCGCTAAACACTGGGGCAAATTGCCTTACGTCGATTCAGACCGAATAGCCATATGGGGATGGAGTTATGGTGGGTTTATGGCTCTCAAAACCCTCGAACAGGATGCAGGGAAAACCTTCCAATATGGCATGGCAGTAGCTCCAGTGACTGACTGGCGATTCTACGGTACGTATTCAGGGATTTCGATTATGGAAATTACTCCGCAGCTAGAGACTAACAAGAGGTATCTAGATTCTATTTATACTGAACGCTACATGCGTACACCACAAAACAACCCTCAAGGCTATGACAACTCGTCGATATCAGATACTAAAGCGCTGTCAAGCACCGTTCGATTCTTGATTATGCACGGCACAGCTGACGATAATGTGCACTTTCAAAATTCCCTGACTCTGCTAGATAAGTTAGATCTCGCTGGAGTTAATAATTATGATGTCCATGTATTTCCAGACTCGGATCATAGTATATTTTTCCACCATGCATATAAGATGGTGCATCAACGTGAGTATCAAATCCGGGCATCCCTTTCGAGCACTGTGATTTAATACTAATGCTACATTGCTTGTGTAGGTCTCTCGGATTGGCTAGTAAACGCATTCAATGGTGAATGGAAACGACTGGGAAGCCCTACTCCTAACCATTCGTTAATCCGACGAACGATCAACCGGTTATATTCCCGCCGAATGAACTGAGTAGAGTCTTATTTATCCGCGTATATATACCTTGTTTAGATATTTTGAATATGTGTACATATTATATTTTCTCTGGGTGTTTAAATGAATATCCCCAACCTCCCACTATATATAGTAAGATTAATTAACATTCGCTAAATTAAAGAGCCAAGGCAACAAGACAGCACGACGGAGTCCAATTATAACTCCACCTCGACTACATCCACCTGCTCATTTGCTGGCTGTTATTAAGCGTTTTATTTATAGTTGATGGAGGACGGAGTACTCACTCCATGGTGGGACGAATTATTATAGGATTGTTGAAACGAAGCCAAGAAGCTCGCTCGTGGCCCCGTTGTGGTGTCAATATCGCTCACTCAGCTTTGTTCACTTGCTCATCCATTCAGTTCAGTTCGCCGGCCGTTCTTGTTCAGCTCGATATTATTCTATTATCTTTAACTATATCTCTAACCGGAGTACCGATACTGACCAAAAAAAGGTTGTGGTTGTTTTTCTCCCAACCCCGCCTCCTAGCTGTTCAACAGAGTGTCCGTCCATCTAGAAAGCAAACAAGGACTGTTTCATCTACGAACGATGGCAATATCATCTAGCGATAGCGCGGCGCAGAAACCGTCATCAATGCTACCATTTAAAATTGAATCATTCAAGCCCAATATTCAGACCCATTTGAACCAAATCTACCAATCCCAATGCGGGAAAGCTTCCGCTGCATCTGATGATGCTGCTAGCCGTCTTGTATCTCCGTCTCCGTCCAGCCATTTTCTGGAGATTGTCCAACAGGAAGACCAGAATCAAGGAGCTGATGCCCAAGATCGCCAACCAGATGTTTTGTCTAGTAAACATGACTTTCTTGAATATATGTCAACCGCGACTGCAATGTCACAGCCTTCTGATGATTCCGGATACGAGATTGACTTGTCCCTCCCTATGACGAATTACTATATCAGTTCCAGCCATAATACCTACCTCACCGGAAACCAGCTTTACAGTGATTCCAGTACAAAGGTGTACAAAGATGTAAGTGGTTGCATTTCATTTACTTCCTCCTCCTCCTGTCTCCAGTATCTCATTTTTCCCCCCTTTCTCCCTTATTATGTTACTTCTTTCGTACATGTCGATCTTCGCTACGAGCTTTAAATTCGGCGGTATTGACCTTCTGTACGACAATGAGATATTAAACTTCACATGTCACAAAAAGATTTAGCTGTCGAATGAGGCAGTGGAAGAGGAACGGGTCTCACATCTCACGCGCGGTCCTGTCGAAGTATTTATTACTTTAACTTGATTAGGCATTTCCATTCCATATTGTGGACGTATTCAATTCCCTTCTTTCTAACACGTTTTTTTTAATACGTCGCGGCATTGCCGAAACGGTTGCCACATGTTCTCTTCATAGCCTGTCATTTAGGCACAATTATGATTGATACAATTCTCTATTCTCCTTTTGTCAGTGGCTGACCAACCTACCCAATAGGTTCTCTTGAACGGTTGTAGATGCCTCGAAATTGATGTTTGGGACGGTGACTTGGATTCGGGCAGCTCGGATTCCGAGTCTAGTGATGATGGCCAAAAGAAGAAGAGCAAGGGATTATCCCGGATGGATAGTAAGAAGAGCAAAGGATTATCCCGAATGGATAGTAAGAAGAGATTCAATCTGGCCTCGCTATCAAACCGTTTCGACAAACTTAATACGAAGAATGCCAAAAACGAGGCTGGCACGGATACGCCCACTACCACCATGGGAGTGGAGATTCCTTCAACAATTCGGACACCATCGCTTCGTCCTGAGCCACGGGTTCTTCATGGCTACACACTAACTAAGGAGATTACCTTCCGGGAGGTGTGTGACACTATCCGTAAGTATGCCTTTGTGACCAGCAACTTGCCTGTGATCGTTAGCTTGGAAGTCCACACTAGCCATGAGCAGCAAGAAACTATGGTAGAGATTATGGCCAATACCTGGAAAGGGTTACTCTTGGAGGTCACACCTGAAATCGAGGCCCAGATTGAGAGCGGAGAGCTCAAATCTTTGCCGAGCCCTGATTCTCTTCGAAATAGGATTCTCGTTAAGGTGAAATGGGCGCCACCGAAGCAAGACCTTAGCCAGCCCACATCCGCTTTACCATCTACGGAGGAAGTAGCTGAAATTGTAGATCAGAAGAAAGACGCCAGCACTGACGGAACGAAGGATTTAGCAACCAAGAAGAAGCCAGAGAAGATTATACAGGCTCTCAGCCGTCTCGGAATATTTACACGAGGTTACACATTTACTAGTTTTTCCCAGCCAGGTAAGACTTTTTGAATTTTATTATCACCCGTTTCCCGTACCCGGTGCCTTGGTTACGCTTTTATGAACGAGTTTTAAATTATTGTTTTGGCTGAAACATATGGACCCAAGCCATATGCAAGTTATGGAAGTCAAAACTCTAGAGAATATACATTCTCAACAATATGCTATGCCCTGTACTACATACATACACGTCTAGAGATGCATGATTACTTATCCGAATTTCTTTTTTTCTTGACAGAGGCCAAGATACCACACCATATATTTTCTCTTTCAGAAGCAGCGGTTCGGGATGCACACGAACGGGAACGTCACGCTTTATTTGCTCATAACCGAGAATACATGATGCGCACGTACCCGTCCGGTATACGGGTGAATTCGTCCAATCTGGATCCATCGTTCTTCTGGCGTCAGGGGATCCAGATTGTCGCCCTGAATTGGCAGAACCGCGATAAAGGAATGATGCTTAACAAAGGAATGTTTGCAGGAAGCAAAGGCTGGGTGTTGAAACCCCAGGAGTATCGCGGATCAAACATAAGCAACCCCTCTTCGGAACAGCTACCAGAGACAGTTAGTGGTGCTACTAGCAGTGCCCTCGGTGGTGGTGCTTGTAATTCCTTACGCCGTACGGTACATCTGGCCATTGAAGTATATGCAGGACAGAACATTCCCCTCCCGAAGGGTGACTCGCATGATAGAAGTTTCCGCCCTTATGTTGCTTGTCAGCTGCATGTTGAGACATCGAGGGATAGTATCCATGCTACTGCTGACAAGAACAATGACAGCAATGATTCCGGAAGCGCCAAGTTTAAGCGTCGGACCAAAACGAGTAAAGGTGTCGATCCCGATTTTGGAAAGCAAGCCCTTCAATTTCCAGGCGCACCAGGCATCTTGGAAGAGCTAAGTTTCGTTAGGTGAGTGATGTACCTCTAGCCAATGAGTTCCTTGTCCTCCTTTGCTTCAGCCCCGGCCCGATAAGCAACATGTGTATCACCCCACGCTGTCATTAGATGCTTCCTTTTTCTTTCTTGATTATCACAATCAGACCAGCTCCTCTCCCCTCCAACCCCGCCAACCCAGCTTTCACTTCATTTCACTGTCATGTTTGAGTTGGCTCGAGTGCACAGCCTCGTCAGATAGTCTCACCGTCGTGCCACGTCAGAAGAGCAACTTTCACACCGATAGGTGCTTGGGTCAGGCACTTTTCCCCTCATTTCAGAGCGGGGGAAACGGCCACCGTCAAGCGGTTAAACCTGCGTGCAGCTTCCCTTTCGAGGCTTCTAACTTTAGCTTGTTTTGAGAACGCGAACGGGAAAAACGGATAACGGACCGCTGCACACATTGACCAGTCCCGGGGCTCATGCATGGAGATTGATTCGCTATCCGTTTCGGGAAATTTCAGTCTCAAAATATTTTTGTTTTCCGTTTCCCCCTTTTTTCTTCTATTTCTCTCTCTCACACACATACACAAACACACACACACTCTCTCTCTCTCTCCTTTTTTTTTTTCCCGCCCGTTTTGGCGATGATGTTGTCTGACTGACAAACACTCTTTTCTCACCCCGCAGGTTCAAAATAAAAGATGATGAGATTGGTCGAGATGATTTAGCTGCATGGGCTTGCATCCGGCTGGATCGCCTGCGCCAAGGTTTCCGGTTTGTCCGTTTATTTGATACCAATGGGAATGCAACAAATGGCGTGCTGTTAGTTCGTATCTCCAAGCAAGTGGGCTAAAGGGCGCAAATCGGACAATTAGAGGGCGAGGATTTACAGCGAAGGTATGGGGTAGAAGAGAATCACGAGTTCAATCATGCAACCGAACGTCCTTTTTGTTTCCTTTCTTTTTCCACCCCAAACTTGAATCGAGTAGAAAACCGGCAATGGAGATCATAACATGTAATGCAAGCACTAACTATGATACTTTCTATTCACGAGCTTGGTTCCTGAACTGAAAATAAGGAAACACTATTCATTAATTTCTCAAACAATCTGAACCGGAGATGAAGAACCGTTTAGCTTTGTCGGTTCAAGGGTGAGTTTTGACATCTAAAAAATTAGTTAGTGTTTAGTGTTTGAAACACAAAGTTTCATCAAATAATTCACGTTGCAACCCTCTTAATTTTGGGTCAAGATATCCGAAATCACTAAATGCGTCCATCCCAGAGGCATGCGCGGAGTCACATCAAGCGTTGTGATTGAAAACAACACGAGAGTATAGAGTAATTACTACTTATTCGACGCTTGTCTGTAACTAGAAAATCAACCCTCAAGACGGCGCATTGCATTCGGATTGTAGGCGTCCAGGGATTGGGTTCTAGAGCGAATCGAACATGGAGAGCAACCGTAGACATTTCCAAAAGGGGAAAGATTGGAATTGACCGCTGTAATAGCTTATACTTTTTTTATAAAAAAAAATTCCGTCTCCATGTGATTAGTGAAGTGAGCCTTGGGGGTAAGGTAAAAAGTAATAATAGACCATCACCCGTTGAACTGAGATAACGTTCATTCCCCGTTCCCGTCGGTTCAAGGGTATTGATTGACTCTCCAGAAACGGATTCATTCAACTCAGTCTGTTGCTGTTCAACCTTCGGATTGGCCCTTGGCAAGCCTACTTACTGACAGGTCAATAGGACAGTGAGATTTCAGAGAACGTCATCCTTGCCGCAAGTTACGGTGGAGCGCAAGCTATAATGAAATGGCTTTCGGGTAATTGGAAAAAAATTAATAATTTGTTCGAGCGGAGTCGCACTATTCCGGCCCTTCTGGGATTGGGAGAGAAAGGATGGAACGGCCCTATCGGAAGCCTTAAGGAGGATGATTTAGTATCCGACCAAGCTTTTATACGTAGTACTCTCAATATCCAAGTATTGAACCATCACATCGCTTATCCTTTAGTTATGTATGTCGAGATTCGAGGATGTAGCTACCTACTACCTAGGTTACTAGCCACTGCGCCGTCAGTATTGGTCAATATGTCGTCAGCCTAGAGAATGATCGACCGAGATATACCCGGAATTCTTCCTGCGTCTGCTATTGAAAGAGGGCCTCGTTCGGCTATTAAACGTTCAATTGAAATTCGGCTCTTTTTCCGACAGGCTGCTTCGTATACGGAGTAATCAGATGGGAAATACATTCCTCTTTTTTGTTTTTCCGCTGAGGACAAAGCCCTCTTCTTCCTTCCCCCCCGGCCAAAAAATATGGGTTCGTTCGACCTGTCACATTTTCGGCCCGTCATTATTTTTCGAGGAATGTTTAGATGCGCCACTCCATCCGCCGTGTAAATGCCCAAGAAGTCGTACAGCAGCAGGTGGGAATCCCCTTAGAGTTTTGGTCCACTGGTGTGGGAAAAGCCAATTAATTAATTTGTATCAAGTGAGCGTTTACCTGACCATCAGTAGAAAGGTATTATGGATGTCGAGGACGTAGTTTTATCTTTTTTCTCTCTCCACATCATTCTTTTAGGTAAAGCTTATTTTTGTATCTGATCAAGGCCAGAATGACAATGACAATGACATCCTTTTCTTATTAGCCGAACAAAGAGAAAAAAAAATGTCATAGTCCCACCCGGTTTTAGGAGGATGTGCCCACCCATGCTTGTTCGTCGGTAGCGGTGATCATCTCCGTCATAGCATTTTGAGTCTGAGTTTCGAATCTGAATTTGGAGGAATTCACGTTGCTTCCTCCGTAACTTGGTGGCTTGTAGAAGTTTTTCTGTCCTCTTGGGATGAAACCGAAAATTATACGGAGATAACCTACTTGCGAGTCAGAATATTCCAAACCCCAAATCTAATTTCAGTTCAAAACCCAAGTCCGGTATGGGGAGAGGGAGGGGATTTTTCTTTTGTTTCTTCTAATACTTTGTCTTTGGCCGGTTCACAATATTGGTATTAACTTGCTCAGACCCGCGACTTTATCGGATTGGCTGATGGTCCGTTGTATATATGACGTAGAAGATTGAACATCCCTCCTGCAGGACATGAACCATTGTCAATTAACAGGCAGTTGAACTGAATGTGGGTTTCGTGGCGGTCTGAAAATGAGTTTCCAAGGTAAAACGGATCAAAAAAAAGATTTAATCATGTTCGGGACAACGCATCTTGCTTGCTTGACCTTGTCTTGTCCCTCCATCCTCTCTCCTCTCTCCCCACCCATATACTGGAACTTGCTCTCAAAGAGGATAAAGAATAATCGAAAAGAGGAATTCGAATGGAGCTCCAAATCGAACGGCTAACTGTTCCTGGTTTGAAACGGTACCATCCGATTGGCTCTTGATTTTCAAACCCATTCTCAAAACCGAAAGTTTAGGGAACTATTTACATTGAAACCTTGTCAAGTTGGGTACCGAAAATCTAGGGCGCAGCGGCGAGGTCGGAAAAGCGCGGATTGTTATTTGTACCTCATGATTTTGCAACGATTAAAACAGGTAGTGGTTGGGTATGGAGTACAGAGGACATCTCGCGACGTTCGGGGAAGCAGGTATCACAGATATTCCTCCACAGCCTAGTTGTTCCAGGTCCGTCCATGATTGGTAGCCAAAAAGATATCAATAATAATATGAAATAGATAAACAAAAGAAAAAGAAAATGGGGTAAAAAAGGAAAAAGGAAAAAGAAAAGAGGGAAAAAAATGTGAGTTCCATTTCTCGCTCCATCAAAGCAAAACTGATAGGCGGGTTGTGTGAAGATAGGACCCGAACTGCCCTGTTGATATCAAATATAAAAAGATGACTCCCATCTCCAGTCAAAGGGATATTTTGGAAGAAGATTCATCAAACACCACCACAGACGAACAGCAGACCAGAGCAAAGAATCGCAGACCACACTACCACCCACTTGAGATTTTTCAATTCATGTATATTTTCTCTCTCTCACACACACGCACACAAAAATATACACCCAAACAGTTATATTCCCACACCTCTCACACCTCTCACACCTCTCACACAATGGCTGCCGGTAGTAAGTCATCCTCGACCGCAAACAAGAAGGGAAAGTTCTGCGCATCAGCATCTGTCCAGGGCCAGCACTCTAGGCAATCACTCACTGGACCGCGCCTTCAATTAATGCCAGGTGTGCAATGTCCCACCTGTAGAGCACGTGGGGACGAAATTTGGGTTATTCCCGGAAAGAATTGTCATGTCTGTGGCACATCATGCTAGAAAATGCACACACAGGTATATATCCAACTTCCCGCAAAAAAAAAATGATAATAGACAGAAAGCTCACTAATCTTTTAGAAAAGATTATTCAACACCCTACTCCATAGGGTAACCAGAACGAACGACTATGACTTTGGGGGATCCTTTTTTTTTTTTTGTTTATTTCTTATTTTTCCACATCAAATGAAGTCGTGTTTGCATTTAGGGAGGCATCGAGTATTGCAGCGATATTTGGATATTCCGTTGATCATCATGTTTTTGTTTTTCATTCATTTTGGGAGTTCATTGAATCCAAGCGATGTGTTTTTTTGGCCAGATAGATTACCCTCGTGTAGATCAGATCCTTTCCAAGGGGTCATCATGTCATGTAGCCTGCTTCAGATGGTGGATTGGAAGCTTGGTAGCTTGCATATAAAGTGCCATATATTGAGAGCATATATTGGCCTGCTATATTGGTGCCGCAGATAGATCTTTTTTTTTACCCTTTTAATGTCACATACAACCTGATACAACCGGGAGAGCAAAAATAGATGGATGGAACTTTTATTCGTTTCTTGACCTTTGAAGTTGAAAAAAAAAATAAGAAAATAATTGCCCATCACGTGACCCTTGTGCTGACTGAGCATCGCTAAGCCTTAGCTTTAAAAACACGCCCCTTGTTCCTAAAGACACGCCCCGTGGCCTTTTAGACATTAGATAAATTGAAGCCATTGGAATAATATAATCGTAATGTACTTAGGAATAAAAAAAATTCCCCCAATTGTTAAATCGTAATTTCAGACGTTTCTATTTTCATACTCAAATCCAGCTAATGAGCAAATCGAAAGTCCAGCCTATATTTTTGCCACAGTTAGTTGTCAAGTTTTATTTTGTGAATGTATTTGCTCACCGTTTATTTCCCCTATCTTTATTCGCGATCAAATATGAATCGCGTTCTTGAGGTGTCATCTTATTCCATGTTTCGGTTCGTGAGCTAAAAATATTCAGAGTGTTAATTGTGACCAGGTTCTGCATAGCATGAGAGAAAAAGAATTTCCCGAAACGTACTTGTTTCTCCAAACATAGTAGTATTTAGAGCCGAGGAATACAATTATATTGTATATCGTAATTCCGATCAGGATCTTGTTGCCTGTACGATACAATGGCTTGTCACCCTCTCGATATATCTGCGCGAAATCACTTGTTGTTAGCCTTCCAGATAGAGAGAGAGGTCTTAGTAGACACCACGAATAACAACTCACATTACTTGATATAATGCTGCTCGCCTGCACACACATGTTATATAATGCGGAGGCCACTGTCCTAGTCCTAACCGATCCTGCATTTCGGGAAGTTATAGCAACCATGACCGCATGAATATATGGACTCCCAATTAAAAGGGAAGTGGTAGCCCATCGGCCCCATGCATTAGTATCCGCAGGTAGCACTGTTAGTACAACCAGTAAAATTAAATTCCACCCTTCTGCGACGGCTCCCAGTAAAAGCCGCTGGTTGATCTTCTCAGATAGCCATGTCCAGAAGAGGAGCTGAACAATGAATAATACTGCAGCTGGTATCGTGAGCAAATTTGTTTGGAAAGGATCGAAGCCGGATGACCTGAGTTGGAGGGTAAGGTAGCTTGCGGCTGGATGAGGCGGGATTAACCAACTGAGGCCCAAAAGATAAATGGGCCACATGTCATAGTCACAAAGGCTTTTCCATAGTAGAACTATTGATAGTGGTTGCCTGTTATGCATATCCCCCTTGCTGGGGTCGTCTCGAATTATTCTGTTGACCAGAATTTTTTCTTCTCGCTCACTAAACCATCCCTTTTTCCCGCGTATCAGCCCTGCCGTCTGACATGGTGATGGTGGCATGTAAACCGCGGCAAAAATTCCAATCAGTCCAGTAAGAAGCCCTTCAAATGCAAAAAGATAAGCCCAGCCAGCAAGGCCAGCATAACCGCGTAGACGAAGGAAACCGAAGGCCAGGAAAGCGCCAACTATTGATGTGCCTTGGTAAGACACCCAGAACCAGCTCAATCGCACTGGTAGTTCACTCGATTTATACCAGTAAGAGAGAAAGAGGATAGTGTCGGGAATACTAAACCAAGACAAATTAATAAGATGATTATTCCATCGTTTTTTGGATTGACCTTTCCTAGATGGCGAGAAAAAGGGGGATTAGAACTTACAAGCCACCTTCGAATAAACCAAGCAAGGCCCGGCATGCAAAAAACCCCGTTTTATTTTTCATAAAAGCCTGGCAACTTGCGACCAAACTCCAGGAAACCATCTGAATTGGTATCCATCTCTCCGGTCCAATCTTTTTGGATATTAGTTGAGATGGCAGTTCAGCGAACAAAAAACAAAGGTAAAATATAGTTTGACCAGTGTTATAATCATTTGTATTGAGGCCCAGATCATCTAACAAGTTATCGGCCAGTGCTTGAACAAGATTCCCTCGATCAAGCTGTAGAGCGAAAAAAGTCAGACATGCGAAAGCAGCGACTCTTCCATCAAGCTATACACAACAAACTTAGCATCGAAGCAAGTGTTTTTCAATTCCCGAGATAGTTTAGAAAATACCTTTCGCACAAGCTTTTTCTCTTCGGCCTTTTCCCATTCAAATTCGGGATCCCAGCGATGGAGCCCTTCATATTTAGGCATCGGCTTATAATATCTGGATGTGCCTAAGTTATGGAACGTCCCGTCGGTCCGTAATGCCGCCGCCTCATTCTGTTCTGTGGCTTCCGATGTATCTGTGGCAAGGGGTTTGACGGCATGGGTGATAGAACCGTAAATGTCCGTCGCTGAGCTAGTAACGGAGCCCTTCCTCTCAACGGGTTTATTGAACCCCATGTTTCCTGAAATCGCTGATGATCTTTCATAAAGACAGTCAGAGGGAAAACACAGGGAGGGTATTTATAACCGATTCGTTGAACTATTCTAAATCACAAAATTTTACCAATGTGTGACGAAAAGGTATTATGTCCCCACGTTGATAACATTGTTCGGTTGCCCCAGATATCAAAGCACGCAAAAATCCCCATTACGTTCGTGCCGTTGGAGGGAGCACTGATGGGTATACCGAGAATGAAACAGCCGCTTACTGCGTGCAACCAGTGAATGAGACCAATTAGAAAATAGATTCTTCAGCTCCTCCACAACCAGCATTTTGGTGTCTGTAAAAATAAAAGGGCGACATTTCGAGGATTTTGTTTTTTCCATGAGGAATGTGTGTACGAGCGCAATTCCATGCCACGGGTGTAGCAGATATCATCCACGCGGAAGGGAGGTGCACAGCTTGCTACAACGATTCATGAACTTGCAGGGATGTTTCGATGCTTGAATGATGAAAATGAATGTCAACTGACGTTATCAACTAAATCCCAGCCCGTAAAGGTCAATATGCCGGCTAGATATCGCGTCAACACGTCTGGCAATCGATGACCCATGTTATACACGGTGTACTGAGTGGAGAAGGGTTGTTGTGGCAGGAAAGTGCGTGGAAGCCGTATCCAATCATTAAGTCCCCGTTGTCATAAACCGTCCACGCCCGCCGAGAGGAATTGTACTTATCATCAAGAGAAAAAAATACTTTATACGGGGGCTGACACCAAAAGTCTTTATTTATTCCCTTAATAACCAGGCCCTTTCATAGGCACCGAACTAGCCCTAGGGGGTTACCCTAGGTAGAAAATGAGGACTTAGGGGAAAGCATAACCCTATCCTTACACCTAAGCATACACCTAAGGGTAAGCCTAAGGGTAGGCCTAACCTTACAGCTAGGCCTTAGCATGAAGCCCAAAGACCGCTGGGACAAACCTCCATACAAGTCTATTCGAGGTGGCAAAATCGAGTAATTCGAGTTGTCCCACCCACATCACGCCATCGCCCGTGGTTTTAGACGATCTTCAACGTAACTAAGGAGGATGTCGCGATCAACGCCGAGTACGCCGAACCCATCTCGGGTAAATACAGAGCGAGTTTGTCTGCCCTCACCATTATACAGCTTTATGATCTACCTCCCCAAAGAGATTTAAAAGGCCAACATCCCATTCCTTAAATTTTCGAGCCGAAGGAGGCAATGTGGAATTGCTTTCGGTCAGAATCGACTTGGCCTCTGTATAGATGCTCCATGGTAGGAGTATTTCCTCAAGCGATGCCGCGGCAGGTGTGCCGATAGCCGGGTTTACCAGCGACTGAACATCGGGGATGCTCTGAAAGAATACCTTCAAGGCACGTTGTCCAGATGCAACCCGTCGAATCGATGGTATATTGTTGTTGCAGGAATAGCGCAAGTCTGGGTTGAACACCCAGATCTAGATAGAGCAAAAAAAGAAGAACATATTAGGTCTACTGTGTCATCGGCTGATAAGATTTCGAGGGGAAACACACCAACAAACCAGTGTTCCGCTCGCTTTCTTCTGTCCAACTATGAATGACGAACCGTCTTGCTCCCGTTCGTTCAATTGATTCTAGCAATTGAGCCGCAATGAATATTTCCGTGGGATATGTTTCGAATGAATCATCCGTAACATTACTGCCAGAGGTAGCATTCGTAGGTTTGGATACAGCAGCTTTTGCTTTAAAAATTTCTAGTCCTCGAAGAGTGTTGTGTACCCCACCAACTTCAGTCTCACAGGACTCGCAGTACAGCGTTACAATCTCCTGTGTCGTTGATGGTTTGTCTTCTTTGCTATTTGTGCCTAGATGCTGCTATTGGAAAATGAAGTTAGCCGACCAGTAGTACGAGTGCCTGAGAATCGAAATAGAGATGGAATATTTTCAGAAATTAAACAAATCATATTATGAACAAAAAAAATACCATTAGAGCATCCAAAACACTCATCTACACCGGGAGAATAATAATGGTAGCTCCAGAAACGTAATACAACCAACAACAAAATGAGCCCAATTGCAACTATCATGAGACCGTTTCTATGAATGTGCCCTAGACTGTACCATGTGGGTGTCATAGGATCTCTAACGAGAGAGAGCCCACCATGGCGGGAGTCAGGGCTGCCTGTCTTCTCTTTTTCTTGCCCTCCAGTTTACATTTCCGGAATCACCACCAAAACACGCTCGTACAGTTAAAAGGTGATTTACCACATCAGGGGGGAGGCAAAAATCTTCCATCGCTGATCCAACATTTCCCGATTGGACCGACTACCAGTCGAGAAATGAGAAAAAGGAGGATGATTCATGTTTCCCAGCCCCTTACTCAGCATATTGCCTCAAAACCGTAACGAAAATGTTCCAGCTGCGATCCTAGAGTGGTGCAAAGCGTCAAGCAAGTAGAAGATGGGACAGACAGCAAAGAATTAATATCGGGCAGTTGTATCGGAAATCAACCCATGGAAATGAGGAGATTCGATTTCCTTCTTGCTGCCCTAAGAAACGAGCGGAAGTATTCCGAAAGAATAGAATATTAAAGGGGTAGTGAGTGCAAAACATATAAAGAGGTTCAGCTGTGCTTCCATATCTCCCGAATATGAAGAAGATGATGCAATTAAAGAGGCAATGCGGGAAATGTACTTTAGAGGGATCAAACCATGGAGAGTTCATGTCGAAAGTCGCGTGTTTCTGTAGGAAAGAGGAGAGGTCATTCTTACCAACTTTTTCACCCCTTTGCAGTCATCATCTACCATGACAAATGATGAGACGTTGACAAGAATGATTCCGGGTTCGGATATTACGCGATTTGTCGCTCCGTATCCCTTCACATGTTCATTCAAGTCACTGGAGTGATCATTCTTCTTTCCTTCTTGTAGGTTGACATCCTGGTCTGCTTTGGGATCCGGTTTATGGCAGTGCCATAACTCCATCATCTCCGCCCAATCTGCACTCGGGAGGTCTTTCCACTCCACCGTCTGGCCAGGTTGAGGGGTGAAAATCGGGTTGAAGCAATTCCGGCAGGATATCCGGGTCTGGGGAGACATGGATTTGGCACTCCATGGCGATTCCGAGCCATAGCCATCACGGAGCCCTGGAAATCGCTCGGTTCCTACGGCCGTCTCATCTATAGGCAGCCTAAAAGCGTGTTCTAGACCAGAAGAATGATCGCCAGAAAAGGGAATGGAGGTCGAGCCTGTGGCCTTGAGGTATTCCCGGGATCTTTGAGATACTGGAACAGGGAGCTGGAGTGAAATGTTGTTATCTCTGTATAAAACAGTGATAGTAGAGCGCGAGGGAGAAAGCTCTAATATTGGGACCGAGTCTGGAGCTTGAGATGTTAGCAAGGCAGAACAAGTGTTGCAATCAGGATCCACTATTGTGACAAATAGGCGGATCTGACGAATGTTGGCCAGTAATTCGGCATACAGCAACACCTCTAACTTGGAATCGGAGTGGGAGGACATGTTTTCGAAGTCCTCTCTTGAGTGAGAGTGAGAGTGAGAGTGAGAGTGAAGAACAAGAACAAGAAGAAAGAACGCGTTCATAAACGCAGGTGTTCCCCTGTGTAAACAGTGCAAATTACACAAAAAGTACAAACTGTACAAACTACACAAACTGTACAAATTACATAAACAATGCAAACAAGCTCCAGGCGTTCCAGGAAATTTGTCGACCAAATGAACTTGAACTGATGAATTGAGCCAAAATTTCATTCCAATACTAATTACTATATACATCAATTTAAAATCCGACAAATCCTTTAAACCCATCGGCAAATTTCACCGCCGCTCGTAGGAAAAATTTATCGGTCTCATCTTTCCATGTAATTGCTGCCTCCTTAAGCGTACGGAGCGGCTTGATATAGTGAGGAGAAATCGACATTTCAGCCGTTAAGGCATGTTTGCTTACCCAGTCCCAATCCTTCCCCCCGATGTCATACTTAGATATGCTTTCCGTGTCGACGGGTGGCCGAAGCTGCGAGACATACACTTGTAGAGCCAAGAAAAACCACTGTTTAAGCAAAGTGATGTGAAATTTCGGAAGCACTTCGGGAATCAGCACTCGCAGAGCATGGGAGGTGGTTAGAACGTGGACGAAGAAGAAATCATTGTTGTTCCCGTCAGTCTTGGTGTTTAATAATGTTGCAGCAAGCTTCTGGCAATCGCGGAATTGACTCAATGAATCCTTTGGGTCAATCTCCCATGATTGCCAATGCTCCAGAAGCAATTCCTTGTGACATTCAAATAGTTTTTGGCAATTGTTGGCACCCGGTGTTTGGAAGATACCGTCGAATCTTGTGTCGCGGCAAACCCTTGATACAATCTCAAAAATAGAACTGGTGCTGTACGTGGCATGGCTTCTCTGATATGAGTCTGTTATCAGACTAGCTATATCATCGTTGTAACAACACGATGCCATTGCAAGGGCTTCCATGGCCACTTCACGGCTCGACATCTCATAAGCATAGCCCATATGAATGAACGGGTGTCCGACTAGAATAAGCAGGGTTAGTGTGGGCAACAATCCACGGTCAATGGTCAATACGTACATCCGGCAATCAAGGAGTTTATTAGAGGTTTTTTATCATCGCATAGATATTCACGAACAACAAATTTCCAATCGTATCCATGACGGACTAGCTCATCCTCAAAGAAATCTAGATAAGCTCTCTGGAATCTACCCCGAACGTTAGCTATATCAAATACAATTTTTTTATACTAAAGGCGAATGAAGATTATTGTTTTATAATCTTCGATGCTGAATGCAGCGGGGAAAAAGCGTGCTCACTCTCTTTGGCCTAAGTACTGCCGCCAGTCTTCCGCGTCTCCTATCTCAGAAGGTGAATCAACCCAAGGCTCAAGCTCCTGAGACTCTGCA
Source organism: Myotisia sp. PD_48 (assembly GCA_032988175.1). Taxonomy (NCBI): domain Eukaryota; kingdom Fungi; phylum Ascomycota; class Eurotiomycetes; order Onygenales; genus Myotisia; species Myotisia sp. PD_48. The sequence goes on along the minus strand of JANTQB010000053.1, from coordinate 30,949 downwards.
TCATATAACCGATTCAAATGGTCTGCATCACCACCTAAGAGGTATGCAGTAGAAAGAAGCTAGACAGAACGAGTAAGTTTTGTTCCCACCTAATCTTGAGTTCAAGAGAGAACGGAGAGTAGCTATAATCAAATATGGCGCCTTCTCACATGTGGAACGTGGTTGTAAAATTCGAAATTATTATATAGGATGGAACTGGTGATATGATTTAGTTTAAGCAGATGTTTTAATCTTCGTGCAGGCTTCTCTTGTGCAGTCTCAACATCGTGGATTTCGATGGATGGAAGAAGCATTGGCGTAGATCCATCTTGGAATCTTCGATACCAGGAGAATGATCTCGGTGTCGGCAGGGTGAAAGCGCTCATAGTGAATTAAGAGCTAGTGCAGATATGATTTAATTTGTATACTATGTTGATGAACAGATTGAGATCTATCAGTCTTCCTTTAATAATATGGTTACCTTCTTATCCTAGTTACGAACAAACCTTAGCTCACGTGCTGGTCGGTGGTTGTATCTCCGACTCTCCGGGCTCATTTCACAGAGAGGCTGAGAAGCTATAATTATTTAGAGAACAAAGCGGAATTATGAGGAAGGAATTATGAGACGACAAACACATTAAAATTGATATTAAAATCATCTAGCTACTATACAAAACATCGCTCGTCCTTATATAGGATCAAAATCAACTAACTATGGGTAATTTCGCTGGAAACCGAGAACTGAACATATACTTATTATATAAACTAACTAGCTCTTGGCCAGCTTAGGTTTGATAAGATGATCCGTTCGGATTATATATTCGTCTTCATCTTCTTCTTCATCTTGCTTTGTACCATTCTTGGTGATGCCGTTCATTACTTCTCCTATTGTTAGAGAGCCGTCCATCGCATCAGCGGCAGCGTCATGGTGACTATCACCATTGGTAATGGCCTTCATCTTCCCGTCTTTCTTTGATTCTTTCTTTGATGTCTTTGAGGAATCTTCAACGGACTCGAAAGTCCGACGCACCCGCTCAAAATGTTCCAGCTCCTTAGCACTGTTTATATTTGATTTATAGTTAGTAACTATCCTAAAATTTGAAAATGAGATAAAGGGGGTGGACATGAAAATAATAACTTACCTAACACTTGGAACAAGCTCATCACGAGCCTCTAAGAAGTCCTCCTCCGTCACCATCACAGCAGTATCCTCGGGGGTTGCTAGATGATCGAAAAAGTAGGCAGTGGAAACTGGGCCGCCGGGAAGAACCTTGATTTTATCATCCACGGCATTGGCTTGTCGTGTGATAGCTTTGAGCATTGCATCCGAGCATAAAGCATATAAATCGGCACCCGTGTATGTGTAGGGCAACTTTTCTGCGACTCGCCGTAAGGAAAGCTCAGGGCTGAGGGAAAATTTGCGGGTCAATGCTTCCAGGATAGTAAGCTGTTTGTCATGACTGTCCGATACTCCAAGGTACAACATTTTGTCAAATCGGCCAGGACGGAGTAACGCGGCATCCAGAAGGTCAGGCCTGTTGGTGGCACCAATAACGAATACTCCGCCACCATTCTCGTCGCCGCCGCTCATTCCATCTAGTTCGGCAAGAAGCTGACTGACGATTCTATCCATGACACCACCGCTGTCGCCCTGATTACCTCGTTTAGGAGCAACCGAGTCCAATTCATCAAAGAAAACAACGCAGGGCCGTGCATCTCTAGCCCGCTGAAATACCCGTCGTACGTTCGCTTCGGATTCTCCAATATACATATTGAGAAGTTCAGGTCCTTTGACGGAAAAGAAATTCAAGGAGAATTCGGTGGCAATTGCTTTTGCCAGTAAAGTTTTACCAGTTCCTGGTGGGCCATAAAACAGAATACCACTGCGTTTCTTCATGCCTTTAGCAAACAGCTCTGGACGCTCAAGTGGAAGCTGGATGGTCTCCATCACGGCGTCCTTGACATTAGTTAGGCCACCGACATCATCCCAGGTAACGTTTGGAATCTTCGGGGCTCCAATCGAGTCAGCGAAATTCTTTCGTGCAGCGTCAACTGCAGCATCGAAATCTGCCTTCGTAACAGACCGTGCGGCACTTCCACCCGCGATCTGAACGTCTTTAACAGTAACCTTCAAGCCCTGATGAAGGGCTGTTGCAGACTCCGCGAGTTTCTCTAAGCGTAAAGTTCTGGCGGCAAGAGCTCTTTCAACCACGTCCACTAGATCCCCAGCAACAAGTGCGGCGGTTTTCACGGCCACAGAAGAAAGTTCTACATCGGGGGAGAGTCTGAGACCTAGATCTGAGACGGCATTCCTAAGTATTCCCTCTCGTTCTTTCTCCTCGGGGGCCTTCATTTCCAATTCATGCGTAAAAAGGCTGCGAATTCCCTCTGGGACCTTTTCAATATCTGTGGTAGTAGCAATAATAACTCGAGAAGACGAAACAATCTCTTTCAAAGCAGTGACAATTCGATCGGCTGTCAGTACTTCGATATGCTCAAGAAGTAACGCAGTACATGCCGATCCACAAGTGAACGCTCTATCTGCTCTGGCTTTGAGATAAGCTTCGGTCTTTACATCGCCACCATTTGCTCCTCCTTCAGTGAGAATGTCGTAAGAATCGATAGAGAATGTATGTAGACCAATATCAGCACAGGCGCGGCGTGCAACTGTAGATTTGCCAATATTTCTCTGGGTTGACGTAAGAAGAATGACAACCGGTTTCATCCCAAGTTGGATGGCGCGTGGACTTGTGGCTGCAGCGATGAGTTCGCGAACACGCTTTTGAATCGATGGTACAAATACTGCAGGCGAATCATGTAGGGGTTTTGATATAGCCATCTGGTCGGCTGAAGGCTGTGGAAGCGATTTCACACCAAGCCAGTACTCCCACGTATTATCAAGTGTTCCAGGAACGGTTCCAACCTCATTCCCAGCTTGAACCATGCGTGTATTTAAACTGTCAATCGAAGCGATTCCTCCCCACTTCTCGCTCTCGGTCATGCCATCTAGCTCTTGACTGTTTGCACTGGTTACATGCCCGACTCGGAACCAAGCCACTCCTACCTTGGACCCGCTCGATCCATTTCTGGAAGAAAATGAGAGTTGAGATGACAGTTCATCATCTTGACCAGCAGCATCAGCATTCTTTGTCGCTGAGAATATTGTCTTGCCTAATCCTTCATCAACGCGGATTCCGACCAAATCTCCACTCTTTACCAATCGTCTCTTGGATTCGAAATGATGTTTTAACTCTGTGAAGATGGCCGGTTGCAGAGCTCTGTCTACCGAAAGTGGAGTAGAAATTTTTAGGAGAGTAACTTCTTTGGCAGTAGGGGGGGATTTCGGTGCACTACTTTTCGGTGCAGCATTCCCGAGCCTCGAAAGTCCGTGCTGTGATGGCCCAAATGAAAGGGGAGCAATCTTGAGATATTTCGGGCTATGTAGGTTATGAAGTAAAAGCGGAGGTACAAGAATTGTTGGCGTTAGACGATGGGGTGCCATCTGTGAAATGCTAGATCTTCTCTCCGAGGATGGGTTCATCGGATACCGAATCTTTGGTGTAGAGAGCCCCGGGATCCCGTAGACCTTCGCAGCTCGCCAGTTCTCTGGCTCAGCAGCGGACCCCATAATACCATTCAAGCTACCAAAAGTCAAGGAAGATAGCATGTTTCGCTGCGGCCCTTCTGTCGGTGCGAGTCGAACCCAATCGCCCGAGAAACATCCAATTTTGACCAGCGTGTGTACATCGACGTACACGAAGGTATCCGCATCATCATCATCCCGCGGTTTCGGGTGAAGGGTCTCGTTCGGTATGCGGTTTGCAAGACACTCGGCTTTAAAAGTTTTGCCGGCATGTTTACCCTGACGTGCAGTTGCAGAACTGAAGTTGGAAAATACGGAGCCGGGAGAATGTATTCCGATTGACCTACTCCCACCAAGCCGAGGAGTGGCTGAAGAAAATGCAGACATTATCCCAGATTGTTGTTGGGGAAGTTCAGGTGCAGCCAGTGAAATCATATCTTCGAGCGAGTCGTCAGAATCGTCACTTGATTGAAAAGAGGCCTCCGTGTCCGATCCGTCTGGTGGGGATGTGCTCTCCATATCGGTGCTACTTTCTACCAACTTCTCTTCCCCAGCAGAATAGAAAAGATCATTTGAACCTTCTTCTATCACATCTTCCGTGACACGTTTCAGCCCAGGGGAGTTAGGAGATGGCAATGCTTTGGACCCATGAGACTTTTGGGAGGAACGGGACTGGAGCAAGATTATTTTGGTAGTGGGCATTAATATTCCTTGCGAGACAGGCTCACAGAACGAAATCCTGGCCGGTGGTGGAGGAGTATGGGTTATGGGATGAGATGGGAGGGGAAGCTGTAGAATGTCCCCAGTATGCAATATATCGCGGGCTGCCAACGCTCCGCGAACAGCTTCCATTAGCCTAGCTTCTCTATCGGCTGAGCTCTGTTTAATCGAGCTGGTCGCCGAGCGGTCCTGACCACCGGCTTTTGATTTTCCTTTAGTCCATAACCCATTGGTACGTTGTGCGTTTGTAGCAAACCCGCCACCAAATTTTCCTTGAACCTCATCGATGTCTCGTAGAAGATGCCGTTCCACTGTCACGAAGATGGTCTCCAAACAAAGTGGGGTAACTCCAACAATATGTACTTCAACACCACGCGGCGAAGAAATCGAAGACGTACGCGCCGTGTCTTTGCCTTGCAGGACTTGCACAAATGCTTGGATCGAACTCGCGGTGGCTGGGAAATGCAGCATGGACTGAGTGTCGAAATTGAGTTTCGACTTGTCGGCGGCCTGAGTTCGTACGGGAACGATCGTCCATTGCACATCGTCCTCTGCGATGAGGTGAGGAGCCCATGGGGCAACGGCCACGTACAAGGTATCAGGTATCGGGTCAGCATCTATACTTGCGATTCACAATTAGAAATCTAAAGTACCAATCTGATCAAAGCTGCGGGTTTTAGGAATCTCACCACTATGGCCAGATCGAACCAATAGGTCTGCTACCAGATCATCTGAAAGAACTCCAACTTCGCCTTTCAAGCGATGATCAAGAACCAGGCGGCCTGACATTGGTGTCTTGTTCGTGAGTCGCGAGCGAAGGTACTTTTTCCGCTTGTCCCGCTTGGAGGCTTCGACGGCCTCCGCAGGGCTATGTGTCGCCATGGTATTTTTTAGCTAGGAGCCAATATTCAAAGTCAAGATGGGCCCTATCCAAAGCACAGCAGCAAGACCAAGTATGCATGGAGAAGGATGTTGTTGGAAGAAGAGTTGTTGTCGGGAAGATGAAAGGCATCTTGGTCGGGCATGATGCCGAGGTCCTTTCGCCGGCCAAGCTTGGAATGTTCCCCATCAACCTATTACTCCATGCACATTCCACCTAGCTAAGCTATTAACTAGGCTCTTACCTAGGCTCTCCGCTAACCCAGGCAAACACCTCCCCCCGCCGTGACGATTTATTGCCTAATTCTAGCTAACTAACTGTTCCTAGTTGACTGTCTCTCAGCCTCTCTCTTCTCTCATTTCAATTCTCTTTGGTCTGGCCATTGAAATGGAAATCTTACCATTACTTATTTTCTGATTGGTGAATCTTAGATAGTAAATATTTCTGCTATACATACCACGAACAGTAGCCTGTCTATCCAGCCACGCATCAATTTGAAGGAACGAGAAGCCGTCCCAACTGGCTAGGTTCAGCCAGAATCTCAACATGCATATTACAGCATCGACGTGCACCCATAAAATAGACGCGGTATTGATTTGTCAATCATATCTAGGGTCCGGATGATCCTGATCGTGCTTCCGCGATAACCCAGCTCCAGCGCATTCCGTATTCATGCGCATGCATGGTTGCCATGGGAAAGAAATTCTCCAAGAACATACCCATCAAGCGGATGGATTTTCGATTTCTTCTTGGCTGCAATATCTAAATCCTGGAGTGATTATTCGGGATGTCGAGTTAATTAATATATTCAGTGACATGGCATGCCGTTCCTACCTTGTGGGTTGCCAGGGTATCCTGTCCGCTATCATCGCCATCATTGATGACAACATCGGGAAATAGATTGGTACCTGAACGAGATTGCTTTCTTTCTACAGTGCAGCCACCTGGGGGGTTCTCATGGAAGATAGATGGCATATGTTGATTTGGCATATTTCATATTTTCAATCTAATAGCTCTATATTTGTTTTTACATCAATAACTACCATTTCTAATCCCAAACCAGCATTTCTATCGGGATGCCGAACTTCTACTGGTTGAAATACTGTTCTGAAATTTCTAATGGAGAAAACCGATACCACCGATCGACGTCATGATTCTCCTCGGGATCGGGACCTCGACATCAGATCAACTCGGCCAAGTTTTCTCGGCTTCTCTTGAGTTGCACTCAAACCTCGATCGGACCCTTCGAGATTCTACGTACCCTCGGAGAAGTTGTCCAGAATTTTCAATCCCATGAATAGCGACACTATGTTATGGCGTCTGGTGATATGTTGATTCGACGCAATCAATATCCGCTCTGATGCTCTCTACCCATGTATTTTGTTCGTATAATAGAACAATATTTTCCATATCTATTTCACGCTTATCAGCGGTTCAATGGCATAAAGCGCATTGACTTCATGACATCTGAGATCTTTCACCATAAATTCACATGATGTGGAGGCGGGATAGAACATGATGCAAATCCACTGTTGCAATCGATGATTGTCCAGATCGGGCTATCAGCGTTGATCGTACGAAATAGCTATGGTGACCTCGATTATTGCGCCGCGTGATATATCGACGTTCATGTGCACATCCATGTTTGCCAAAGGATATCACCCTCCATTCCATTATTGCATATTGTTGCACCTGGAATACGTTCTAGATGCAGCAGATCAGCAATCATCCAATGCCGACGATTTCAGTTGCTAAGCGGTTTTGCTGGCGGCTGATGAAATGAATGCAGTATAAAAGCGCCATTTGGCCAACATTTCTTGTCATAGCATAGCATAATTTCCAGATATCACAGACTTTTGTCCTTCTACTAAGGAACAAACTCAACGATGCAACTTTTGAAGAAATCGCTGCTCTTTTTGGGAGCTCTGCTTCCGCTTCTCACAGCCTCTCCGCTTCCCCAGTCTCCTCGAAAGAATGATATTATTCCCGGCCGATATATCGTTACTCTCAAAGAGGGATCCACCAAAGCTGACCTAGAAAATCATGTCTCATGGGCAGCCTCAGTTCAAAGCTCTAATTTGGCCCTTGGCTCTTCAGCAGAAGGGGTTCGGAAGATATTCAGCATCAACAAGTACAACGGATATTCCGGTACCTTTGATGCTAAGTCTCTCGAAGAGATCAGGGCCAATCCAGAGGTATGTTAAATCATGATTGGTTTCTCTTATGATTCGGCCTAAATGATATCACAGGTTGCCTATATCGAACCGGATAGGGTCGTGTATTTAGCAGATATCGTGGAGCAGCAAAATGCTCCCTGGGGTCTGGGTAGTATCTCCCACCGTACTGCAGGGGCCACAACCTTCGCGTATGATTCAAATGGCGGCACAGGCACATATGCGTATGTGATGGATACTGGTATCAACACTGCCCATGTTGATTTCGAAGGTCGAGCAATCTTGGGATACAATGCTATGCCTCGATATCCTCATAGAGACACCAACGGCCATGGTACCCATGTTGCAGGGTCCATTGGCTCAAAGACATATGGGGTTGCTAAGAAAGCTACTCTTATCTCGGTTAAAGTGTTTGAAGGAAGCCAGGTACCGATTTCCTATAGCTGAAGCTTGAATTTAAAGACAGAAGTGATGAAGCTAACAAGAATGATAAAAGGGAACTTATGAGGCTATTCTCGATGCTTATCGATGGAGCGTCGATGATATTACCAAAAATAACAGAAAGGGGAAGGCGGCTATCAATATGAGCATCAGTAAGGGTTTCTACTCTGAATTGGAAGTTCTGATCGGTTGCTAATATAAGAGTGTTAAGGCGGTGGGGTATATCAACCCTTAAACTCTGCTATCGAGAGTGCTTTTCAAGCAGGAGTTACAACGGTTGTGGCTGCAGGAAACGATGGAGTATGCATCTTCCTCGACTATCAGAGAAAGCTCATACATATCTAACTAACTATAATATAATGTAGCACGACGCGTCCCGAAATTCTCCTGCCTCGGCTGCAAATGCAATCACTGTAGGTGCTATTCGAAGCGACAACACTCGGGCGTCATTTTCCAATTATGGTCGTGTGCTCGACATTTTCGCACCTGGTGAGAATATCCTTTCGACATGGATCGGCTCTACTTCTGCTACAAGATCGATCTCTGGTACGTCGATGGCGACACCGCACATTACGGGACTAGTAAATTACCTACAAAGCTTGGAGGACCACCCGACTCCGACATCGATCACGAATCGGCTTATTGAACTTGCCACGACGGGGCAAGTTAAGAGTCCTGGTTCGGGAAGCCCGAATCGTCTGGCGTACAACAATAGTGGACGATTTGTCATGGTGGCTGCATAGAGCCGAATATTAGTTAGAACTCAAGAAAATGTCAGATAAACTACTTCGAACTCAATAAGATTATTTTCTTTATTCGGTGCCTTCTGCAATCCATGAAATTCAATGCTCCAAAGTGTAGTGTATTCAAGCAGAGAGATGTTAGCTTCTACAGAGTGGCGAGCTGTCTACCTAGCTGTCGAGGAGGGGCGAGAGTACTAGTGGGCATTAAAAAATATCCCAGCATTAAAAAAAATGCTAGCAGGAGAGGGGCAAGGGGTATGTGAAAGAGATGTGACGCTGGTGAAAGGCCTGCATAGAATGTTATCCGAATGCAGCTCAAAATATGCCGTGTCACCGGAGGGGGTCCTTGGCAAAGAGCAAAGAAGATCCAAGATGCGGTGAGGCTGACGATAAATTGATCTCTACTGTTGAACTCACGAATGAGGGGGGAAGGGGGAAGGAAAGCGAAATGGTGCGTAAGTGGTGATAGGCAGATACATTTTGAAGGCAAAGACAAGGTTTCAGAGGGTTGTTGGCCCATAAGCTAGTTAGCTAAACTACTGGACATCATCAGCACAAGGCTAGGATGAAAAACCTTTTCCAGGGGGGGGTTTAATAAACTACGCCGTGCAACGTAGGAAGGCAGGGAGCATTGATTTATTGCCGGTGTCTTGCTCACTGCGTTCAAATTGTACTTGGTGTTTTTTTGGAGGCTGGTTTGGTTGGATGAGCGGAACCCCTGGAAGAACCACGACTGGTTGGCACTACTCCATAGATGGCTAGAACCAAGACGAGGGAGGGGGAGAATCAGGAAACGTATGAACAGCGATCCATGTTAGGATCAACAAGAGATGAGAGCCAGTTGATGTGAAGTTTGGCTTGTTTTTGAGCCGCATGGATGAGGGGAAAGCTGACAAGTGAACCAGGGAATCCCCTGGCCACCTCCCCCCTTGTTGCTGACTTGGTGGGAAGAAACACGTAAACTAGAAGAAGAAGAGGACTAACCGCAGAGGGTAAGTGGAAAAGGCGGAAAAGAAAGGACATTCTGGCATGAATGAAGAGGAGAGGAGAGGATGGATTATTTTTTTTCATGCAAGTTTAGCCTTGGATGTTTTGTCTGTTGCTCTGATATGTGCAGGCATTGGGGAGGCATGGATGATGATGTGTCCCATCGGGGCAAGACCCATCCAATGAACGAGGAATACGAGTAGGCTGCCTCATGCAGCGTGGCTGAGGCGAAGTCCGTTGGCTAGGAGATTCTCCCAGGTTCAAACACCAGCTGTCTCAATGCATCCTCCCCACCAGATGGATTTATTTTTGTTTCCCCATAAGTCAGACTAACGGAGCTAACACAACCAGTAGGAGAGAGGGAGAGAGAGAGTAAGAGGCAGTGAGAAGGGGAGAGAGGGAGAGGGAAAGGGAGAGGAGAGAGTGAGGGAGGAGTGGGAGGCTTACTCTCTGACATAAGCAGGACGGAGTCGGGGTGAACAGGAGCGCCGCTGTCTTAATCCAGCCTAGCCTGTCCCACTTAATGCTGGGGGGAGACTCTGGCCAATCAGCATCAGGTAGGTTTAGGCAACCATCAGGATTCATAACACTCGCCCTGGCACTTCCCTCTCTCATTCTTCTCTCTCTCTCGCTTTCTCTCCCTCGCTCACTCACCTCTCCATCTCTACTCTCTCCTCCCTCGCCTCTCTCATCAGGCTCTCTCCTCCTGCGCCGCTTAGGCTTCTCCCTCACTGTGTTCATGTATTTACTCTGTCATACCTCTCTATATATCTACTCACTTCCACCCCCCGTCCTGATTGTTGATTGATGGTCGGCTCATAAATCCGCTTCCCAATTTCCAATCAGTTGAAACTACGTTGGCTGGTGTACCTTTCATTCTGTTCATGAGATCTATTCTCTTAACTGTGCAAGAGTGCTTGAACATCGCGCTGGTTCCTCTTAATTGAGAACGAACCCCCAGAGTTGGAAGCACAAGCAGTGAGTAGAGAATTCATCCATCCCATATCCGTTCGAGTACATCAGTGTGTAGGATCTATTCACATTGTTTATTCTTTGTCAACTCAATTCAGCCTTTGTGGGGAATCAATCGAAGGGGAGAATTTTTAAATTGATTTTCTGTTTGGCTCCATCTAGTTACCATTTCTTCCCGATCGCTGAAGCTTTATTTATTTACTTTTTTTTGCATGTTTCCACGAGTTTCCAAGCGCTTCACCTCAACTACTTCGTGAGTCATATATCCCTCTCTATCCGGTATGGCGTTTGGTTTGTTTTATTTGCTTATTGGACCAGACGTGCAAAAGCTGTGACTCCGCCCCAAGTCACACAGTATGTCGGAACCCAATTCAAACCCTCCTGCTCCTCCTCATCCTCGTCGACGTTCTCATAATCAGATCGTTCTTCCTCCCATCTCAACGATCAAGCACAATGGTGAACCTGCCATCTCGTGTCCAATCGTTCGCGGGACTCGTCCTCTTCCAACTTTAAGGAAAGGAGAAACTTTCCACGTATCGAACTCCCCATCGTCCGCGGATCGTGATCCTGTACTTAACTTCCCGGCTCTCCCAAGACGCTGTCCAACTTCAACTCAAGCCTTGGAAGACGCTATCACTGCCGGGGAGAACAGAGTTGCCAACTTCCTTGGAAATGTGGAGCGGAACCTAGCTGGCCTTACCGTCGCTGTTCCGTCGACTAAACCTTCTCTCGCTGATGCAGACCTCCCTGTTCCTAGAGGGTTCTTAAATCGGCAAATTCCCTCAACTGACCGCAACGACATGGACTCACCTTCTAGGGATATTCAGAAATCACCCCGCCAGGCTTCTCCTAAGCAAGCCCATCGACCAACTTACGCAGATAGCGGTATCGGTTCTTCCATCTGTGGATCCGTTCGTAAAAACAAAGGTAATGTATTATCTATTTGAAACTATTTCCCCTCCCACGTCTTATTATTTTTTTTTCTTTTCTCTAACAACTCGTACTAGACGCCGAAACTGAACTTCAACCTGCCACACAAGATACAGTTGTCAGACTGACTGGTATCCGTACAACTGGCATAACTCGATCAATTACCATTAACTCATTATTGTCCCCTGAGCCCGAATTTAGCCCTGGCGCCTTGAAACAGATTGAACGCAATATCCTGGTTCCTATTCTCAAAGAAAAGAATTTAAAACCCTTTCATCCCTTAGTCAGAGGTGTGCCTTGTCGCATTGAAAAGCGGGAAATTTCTTGTCTGCGTGATCTTGAGAAGACTCTGGTTTTTCTTGCTCCAGTGAGTAGCGTAGTTCTAGAAATCATCATAAACACTGGCTAACCCACTACTCATAGGCTTACGCTCCTACAAGAAATTCATACCTGGGTTTCTGCGAGTTTACCATTCAATGCCTTCACACCACCGTTGGGTTTCTTAATGAACGTGATCAGCGAAGGCCAACTGACCGTGCATATACAAACGGTTACTTTTTAAATCTCGTTGAACAAATCCGCCAATACGCTGCTATGATCGGTGCTAGCCGTGACGCTACTCAATCAGAACCAAAAGAACCTCGTAATAAGCTTGACTACTCTTCGTATGTTATATTCCCTAACCTCCATTAACCTAAACAAAAATACAAGTGTTCTTACCAATACAACAGTGACGAAGAACTGGTCTTGGAAGGAGGCCTTGCCGGCACTGGTCGACCAGTCGAGCTTGTCAGGAGAAAGAAAGACCAGGCAATCTCTCTGGCCACCGGAAAACCCTACGAGGAACCCAAGCCTGAATCTCCAACTCTGAAACGGGCCCGTAGTATGGAGACCACTGACGATAGTGTCGTGCGTTCCATGGCACGCCGCAAGAAGGACGAGCCGCCGCTTAACATCAATGAAAAGTGCAAGAATTGCGACAAAGTTTTCCGACGACCTTGTGATCTCACGTAAGTTCTCCGATCGATCTTACCATACCATTCTTACTCCCCCCATCTTTACTTCCTATTTTTATATCCCCGTGCGGCTCCAATTAACCCGTTGTAGAAAACACGAGAAAACTCATTCTCGACCCTGGAAGTGCCCCGAGCAAGGTTGCAAATACAACAAGATCGGCTGGCCAACCGAGAAAGAAATGACCCGTCATATGAATGACAAACACTCCACCGCACCACCACTTTATAAATGTCAATTTACTCCCTGTACCTACCAATCGAAACGTGAAAGTAACTGCAAACAGCACATGGAAAAAGCCCATGGCTGGCAGTACGTTCGTACGAAAAACAATGCACGCTGCCTTCCTGAATCGAACTCGGCGTCGCCGCAGACCCCGGATATGAGCACCCCGCATAGTGGGATGATGGAAATTCCAACTCCCGTTAGTGCACCAGCACCTTCCCCGTATACCCCTCCATCTGACACCCCTCCATCCCACACCAAATTTGTTTCGAACGGAGCTGAGAGTCTTTATCGTCAAGATGATTTCGGTATAAGCCCCCTCCCGGACGATATGAAGCTTTTTCCCGAGTTGACTTCTCCAACTATGGACTGCGAGAGTTCGTACTTTCAGCCCATGGATCCAAATTTGTACTTTGCCAGTCTCCAAGCGAGTGATCCCAACGATTACAGTCTGCCCATAGATATGATGGCATTCACGTCGACTCATTCGAGCACAATATCAGTCAGCGAACCTGGCACCTACATGGCCCCTTCGCCGAGTGACCCTGCCGTATCCCCCTTAGACTTCGATGTCAATTGGGACACCCTGGGTAATGACTACACAGTTATGAACAAACACACAACGAGCCCCACGCTGTCGAATAGCCTCCAAGGTACTAAACCTGGAGTAGACTTCCTCTGCTTACCCTTGTCTGATTACAATCAAAAACAACCGCCTTATTCCCCCGGTGGGCAGGGTAATATCATGCTTTATTCCCCATCCGCTTCAGATATAGATGAAGGTTTCTACGAAGACTATGACTATGGTGAAAAACCAGATGGTGACTTCACCTTGTATGATACTCCATCTCAAGACTCCTTCATGGCGGCAGTTCCCAATAGCATGCCCAACGATGTTCCAATGGACAATTACTCGATTGGCCGCTCCAATGTGATGCTCCCGCCCCTCAGCACCCTGTACGATCAATTTCAGAACACAGAAATGCCTCAGCAAATCGACCCTAGAGATCTGCAGCTGGACGAGGAGCTGAACAGAATGGACGAAGATTTTTAGATGAGGCAAGTTTGCCAACGGTTATCTAGATCCCCTTACGAATATTTCATACACCTCCTATATAAAACATATTTTTGGCTTCACAGTCCCCATCATCACCCATATTCCTTTGCATTTATACTGTAAGAATTGATATATTTCCTTATTTCCTTCCAGCTATTTTAGCGAACCCCCCCACTCCTGTTATCAATATCCCTCTCCTCTACAGCCCACAATGGCTGCTTTCCACTTCCCCCCTTTTTCCATTGGCATCCACTTCCTCCCCGCTACGCTCAACTAAAAATTTTGAGGACCAGTCTGAATTATTTTTCGGTTTTTTTGTTTTTCTTCTTGATAAGTGAGCTTAGGCATATAATGAGTTGTATGTAGTGTTGCCTATTTTAATGAATGGAAAAATAGTCTTACGACTTTGGAATGTTTGCAATGGTCGATTTATTAATTCCTCCGTACTTGAATGGTTACTTGGTCAGTCCCATTCCTCCTCGTATTCTGCGAATGTACTCCGTAATCCCTTGCTATTAAGCGGAATATTTCTGGGTCTGCAATTAGGCAGCCGCCATTCCGTTGTTCAACACGGATTAACACGTATCAGCCACACAAAGCCACCCACGTAAGGGGTAGGTATCTCTACTTGATATGGAACCCTCAAACGCCTATCTTTCATCCTCCTCAGAATTAACCAGGCAAACGAATCCAGGTTGAAATAACTCGATCAGTATCTGTTCTTTCTACGGAGTACGCAGCGGACTTCATTTCAGCTCAGTTTGCTTGGCTACTATCGGAGTCCAGCCCTAGCGGGTTAGGTGGTTCTGGTACCATGGGACGCTGGAGCAAGAAATGAAGTATGTTTGGGTGCTGTGGATCTCTATCTTGCTTTTGTTCGGTTAGGTACAGGGTAGCCGGTTAACTATCAGTTCTACCTCTCGATGCCCATGCCCACGATAATTCTGTCTCTTAGCTTCTTGTCAATGCACGGTTCAGCCAAAAAAAAACCCCCCCAAAGTCCCCGTACTCGTACTCCCAACGAGATCCCCTTGCAAGGTTTAATGGTGAAATGAATTAATTACCCTGCAACTCCGTATACGGGGTCTTCTTCCTGAATGGTGGATAGACACCCGAGAGTTGCCAGCTAAAAGGAATATGACAGCCATGTCTAGATCTTTGGATATCCGATTTGCCCACATAGGGCTGATAAAAAGAGAGGAAATTGAGGGGACCAGATGGGGTACTCCGGATGTAAATCCGTAGAAAGATTGGATCGTTGAACCCCATTGACTATTCCACAAAAGGGAATGATTGCGTATCTTCTGCAATGCTGGTGTCTGACAGAAGAAGAGAGAGCACAGGGATGGTGATGGAAGACAAGGGCTTGGCTGCTTGCTCGTCGTCATAGAGTTGTGGCTTGCGAAACTCTTTTCTCTCCCCATGGCTTAAGATTAGATTTATTTCTTCTTCTCCTCTCCGTTGAAATGTTAACTGAAGTATTAGCTCCTTCAAGTGCATTGCGTGGTGGGGTCTGAGTGGTACAGAGGGGTCGTAGGAGGAGCGTCGCCGAGCTGAAAAAAGAAGTCGGGATTGCGATTTCATTTCATATTGGGGAACGGGGAGTTATTTTGGTTTTGAATTAAATTGCTACCTCAGAGTATATTTTTATATTTCTGTTTTTTTTTGTTTCTGCTTCTGGTTCGTTTTTCTGGTTGTGCCGTTTGTTGCTTGGAAGAAAGTTCAAGTGAACGTTTGAGTTGTTCGTCATCGAGCCGGAACCTTCAATTCCTCAGATCCTCCTCCAACCCCAAACCTCTACGCAACTGCACTGCACCACCAACCCATCTGCTTAACTTCTTCTATCTTCCCTCCCTCCACCTCTCTGCCTTTGCGTTGTATTCTTATATATAATTTGCTGGATTACTATTATTCAGCTCTGATTGAACCCAAGAAACGTCTCGGCTGTTTCCTAGGTCCCGCGTTTCAACTGGATAGTTCTTTTCTGTGGAAGCACCGCAAACTGAGTAACGAGCGTCCTATTACAATTCTTATCCCTCGGAAACTAGTTTCTGCATTGTCAACTCTGCTAGCCGACATTACTGTCTCGCCCTCGTCGCCGTGTCCTAAAACATTTACCTAACGACCTCCTTCCGCTCCTCGTCCTCCCCTGCCCCTCTCTCAGAACCGATCTCGACAATGGGTGATACAACAACACAAGATGCAAATTTTGGAGAGAAAAATTCTCCCCCATCCCAGGTCCTCACCGGGAAGCAAGAACATTGTATGCCTTTTCATACCCGTTCATCCGCCTTGCTTTCTAGCCTTTTCTGGTTTAGTCCGCTTTAGAGAGAACTCCATGCTAATAGCTTCTATTTCCATCCCCCACCGTAGATTTGAAACGAGAATTGATCAATCTTCAAGTTCGCGGCGAAATTGCAGAGCTGAACTCTCCAACTGCCTTGCGAAGATTTGGAGCTCCATTCAAGTCCGATTTCGGAGAGATCGCCCCGGTCGATTCAGAGCTCCCTATTCTTCGGTATATATTCGTTAACCATGTTCGAAATTTCCCATTCCTAGATCGGGCCAAAGAAAAAGAATTCTGGCAAAATAAGTTGCAATCGGTTCGTCTTCGTTGAATCCCTGCAAGGTGTATGCCTCTCTTCAGTTGCTAATTAATCTCTTGGGAAAAAAAACAATAGTTTTTAGAATCTTTTGCAAATAAAAATATTTCCTCATCCGAAGATCGGCATGAAGAAACGAAAAGAAGGAAGCTGGCAAAGAAATGCGAGAAGTTGGTGGAGTTAATGATGGTCTCTGGGATACCCACATCCTCTGGTTATGAGGAACGAATCCGTTTCTCTGAAATGGAGGTTGTTGATAGGAGTGCCAACCAGCAGGGGCTACTCGTCAATGTGCCCGAAGGGCATGCGATTAATGGCTGGGATGTCAACGTTGCTGGAGTCAGAACCACACTTGTCAGACGGACGGTGAGGTATCATCAACATGCAGTATGGACTCCTTCCTATATTCACACTCCTACTTTCCCCTCTTTTTTCTATATGTTGAAATTCGATCTAACCGCGGTGAATTAGGAATTTTTAATAAGGGTACGACCAAAAGGGCAACCGGATATTTATATTGGCCGACGATTTGGCGACTTCGTGAAACTGCACAAGAGACTACGGACAGAATGCCCTGGCAAGCTGCTTCCGCCGCTCCCAAGGAAAAATAAGAACTCCATTGCATCAACCTTTCATTCATCAACAGATGACGATGCTTCGTCTGTTTCATCAGAATCCACTGAGGACCCAGGCTTCCCCGACGAGGCCTCGGGTACCCGGTCTCTTGCTGTCCCTAATTTGCCTTCCTTAAAAAAAACGCCGTCAAAGTCATCATTCAAGTCGATTGGAGATTCACGTTCGGCCAAAGTTTCAGGGGAGCATGCGAGAGGTGAAGTTGTAACTTTATTCAGAGAACAGCAACGGGTATCACTACGAGCTTTCTTAAGACTATTATTGCAACATGAACGCATTGCTTCTTCAAAGGCCATGGAAGAGTTTTTGACCGACGAGCCAATAATATTAAATGAGGAAGAACAACTGGATATAAAGAGAAGAAAGGAGCTGGATGCAAAGAGATTAGAGGAGCAAAGACAGTTTTACGAGATTGCTAGAAAACGTGCAAGGGAGTTAGATGTTTACATGGAAAAATTCCGCCGAGATATTGTTGAGAGAAGTACGCTTCCCCTATTTTATCCATGCTCAAATTCCGTGTCACTAACCTCTATATTAATACAGACGGTCTCACCACTTTATTCCAAGAGATCCGAGAGAAGGAATCGGTGGAAGCCCTGAGCCCGCAATTTCAAAAATTTGCGGAATGGCTGCGTATCGAGTAAGTTAATCCTTTCCACAAGATAATAAGGAAGATGTGGCTAACCTCGTCTCAGGGTTGCTGCAACACTATACCATTTATTTTTGGCAGAGGATAATTCCCCTGAGTTATTTGCCCAGGCGAAACGAATCCATTCACTAGTTCCCTACTCAATACTCAAAAATGTCATCCGCATTGCGAACCCCGCCGCTGTCATGTCTGGCGTGCTGGACCTCTTCCTTGCCCAGCCCTTCGGGGCCCGATCCCTTCTACAACGCATTTTCTCGATGGCGATCCACGACGGAATCAAAGCCTTCCAGAAATCCATAGATGTGCTAGCCACCAAAATAGAGGATCCAATATTGGTAGAGAAGATGAGAGCATTCGTTGAGGCGCCAGAAACCGTCAAGAATGAGCTTCGTGCGGAGGCGGAAGCAGAGAAAGTGGATATCGTCGTGGCTATTCTAAGGTCAGAACATTTTGCACCAGAGTTAACCATCAGCCAGATCGAGAAAGTCTTTAATTCATATGTTGGCTGGGTTAGCGCTGTGGAGAGTGTAAGTATTGGAAACAGTTCAAATCCCCTTCTTTTCCCTCTCTTATCGTCTTGTTCATTAACATTATTATTGCAGGTCAACGACCCTGTGATACAGCAAGGAGCCGAGTGGTTTTCATACCTAAAACAGCTCCTAAAAATGCTCACTAGACAGCGGGATAAAGCTATGATGTCAAGTATTATAGAAGAGGTAATCTTGATCCAGACGAAAACGGTTGGGTAGCAAAGACACTAACTTTCCTGCAGCCGGTTACACTTCAACTTTTCCGAGATTTATTCACCATTTTCTACGAGCCTCTTGTTCGAGTCTATAAGTCCGCGAATGTGTACAATAGTATTACAGACTTTGCAGATTTCGCCAATGACGCCATTGCTGTGATCGAGCGCTGCCAACGACAAGACGTTTCAGCAGATCCTAACCAGACAGTTCAAGCCTTCATCGATCTGTGTACGCGGCACCAGAATAAGTTCTACAAGTTCGTTCATGAAGTGCATATTCATGACAACGGATTGTTCGATGCCCTGATGGGTTGGCTGGAAGATATTCTTAAATTCTTGCGTGAGGGTCCCGCTGGTGAGGGCACGCTCGACATGAATGCTCTATTCCAAGGGGCTGCATCGATGAAGGCGATAAACAGGCAACTGGCCCTTCAAGAGATCGATGCTTTGATCAAATGGCATGCAGATCGAAAGAAATGGCATCAAGACAAAACTAGACAAAAGATGGCTGCCGAAGGGACCTCGCCCGAAGCAATGCCTGGCAGTGCAACATTTAAAGGAAGCGATTTTGGACTGCATGAGGTACTTAAAATGACCCCGTACCAGCTAAATACAATGTAGATCTTCGCATTTGCGTTTTGACTAATAAATGTACATCTAGGCCGATTTGGAAGATATGGCCATCTCAGACGACGCATCCGATACTTCAGATGAGGATTCAGAGGACGACGATTTAGATCCCATTGCTGCAGAACGAAAGCGCCGTGCGCGAAGACAGGACCATCTACGCCGCACAGCTGGCGAGCCTGTTAAACCTATTATTTCGGAGATTCTTAAATTACGCGACTCTTTTGGAACAATGTTGAGACTTGTTCTTGCTGGCTAAAGAACATCCGGCCTCAAACTCCCTATTTTTTTCTCGTTCTTTTTTTTGACGGACCAGAAGTTTCTCATCTCAGGGGGATTAGAGAAAAAAAGCTAACTATCATCAATAAGACATCAATCGCGACGTTTTCCCTACTGTATTACTGCACCATCTTGTTTGTCTCACTCTAAAGAGTATGTTTGTTCTTAGGTCATTTTGGGATCTCAAGTTATTCTTTTGGTATAGATGAACGAAAGGGCCAGTGCAAAGAGGCAAGTTGGAAGAGCAATATTATTATTATCATTATCATGAATTATCATTCTGATTTCGCTGTTCTGGTTAGTTTACTTGGTGAGCCTGTTTTGGAGCATTGGATGTGTATTGATTGTATGGTAATATGTATGGTACGGACCCTTGACCGGGCGCAGACACGTGATATCCCGTCCTATCGATAAGAGGTGGCTGGGAAACTCCAAGCCCGCCCCCCACAAGGCTTTGACAGGTCACTGAATAAATAAATATCAACAAGAGAAGCTTCGAGGATGGTGTTCCCTTGATTTCGTGCTGTGTAGGGCAAGCCTGGCAAAATCTGGACTCTGCTTTTTTAACAGCGTGCTCAGGATTCATTATTAACTCGACGCAACCATGAATCAAACCAACAACCAACAACAGTCCTCTCAAAAGAGTCGTCCATGGCCTCGCGGTCGTCATATAGAGGGAGTGTGGTACTGTGACTGCGAACCTATTTTCCCTGCAAAACATTTCCAGACAAAGAACGGAGGGAAGAATCATGGGCGATGGTGTCAGTGATTATTAGAATTTATTTATTTTTTTTTTTAACCCTATTGACTCGTTGATGACGATCTTACTAATGGTCTGCTGCGTCTACCTAGTCTATACCTGTTCGAAACCGCAAGCGAATCGGTGTGGGTTTTTCCTCTGGGACGATGAGGCTATACAGAGAGCTGCTGCTAGCCAAAAGCCCGACCCAACACAAACCTCTAGCCAGCAACAACCTCGATCTGGGTTTAGTTTTGAAGATAGCTCAGGCAGTGAGGACAATCTTTTCGTCACGGCTGTAGACGAATTTTCACCTCCACAGAAAAATAGCGAATATGCCAACGCCCCCCGGACTCCCTCTACTAATCGTGTCCGTGATGCGCTGCGCTATAATGGGTTATTGACCCCAGATACTAGCAATACCAACAGAAAAAGAGATGGTGACAATGTTAACTTATTCCAACATGAATCTCCGACCAAACGAGGGAAAGCCATTTCAAGGCAGACAAAATTATCATTCACAAAGACAAATAAGAGCCTTCCATCGTCATCGATATTAGCATCCGGTTCATTTAGCGACGATCCGGATCTCAATGACAGCCACAACCCACCAAGCTCCCAGACATTATACCCATCATTAAGCAAATATATACTGCAGCTGTCAGGCCAACAACCGTCACTTGATTTTTCCACTACTACAAGTTCTACAAACAAGCAAACACCCACCACCCAAAGCACAGAACCGGAGTCTATCCTGCTTCCAGAGCCGCCACTGACCCCTACCCCCGCAAAGATTGCACCACCTCGATTCCATTCTCAAAAATCAAGCAAAACTGAGCCACTCAGGCAACAACACTGCCAGCTAGTTTCTGATACCCTCTCATTACTAGAAACTCATCATATACGGCTTACCCCTGACGCAAAGGATGATCTGGTCTCCCTTCTAGATTTGGCAGATCTTCGGACGCTGGGTATCACGAAGGGTCGAGATATATCTCGTGCTGGTATTAAAAAGCGTGATGAGCAGATCAAAGCTTTACAGGCGCGGATTGAGGTTTTGGAGGTGGAAAGGGAGTCATGGAGGAGTACGGTGTTGAATCAGAGGGACCGCCGGCAGAACGAAAGATGACAGTCAATAGTTAATATAAATGAATATAAGAAGGATACATAGCTGTTAGTTAGGTAAATATATCTCAGTTAAGGCATTAGTTCTAGATTTGCTAGCAGAGCCTCCAACTCCCAGAACCAAGCATTCTATTGCGTCCGTCCTCAACCACCCTATTCTTCTTTCTTCCCATATCAGCAAAGGCCGCCATTTTAATTTAAAATAAAAGGTTAAATGTTAAGGGTGATAGCGGTCGACTAATAACTGATAACTATATAACTGGTTACTTATAACTGCCAGGTAATCTTGGGCTTGATTTGGTGGGCTGTGTTGTGTGTATGGACGTTGCGTCTGATGTACGCCGTCAGGGTTCTGTTCTTCGAGGCAGCGGGGTAATAATTAAAAAATTGTTCAGTTCAAGTTCAAAAGTTTTAGAAAAAAACATCCCCAATTTTAGTTCTTCCTCTACAGATTTGAAACCAGTCTAGACATTTCTAATTTTTATTATTACCTCTATTCTGCACTGAGACCGGGTGAAACACTGTAATAACTAGCATTCATTTAAGATTATATATTGGCCCATCTGCTTACTTGCATGAAGCAATACTAAATACCATACTATGCAGATCGATCTGCTATGATGGCCGCAAGCAACATGTCACAAAACTTGGTTGTTTTAAACCGCTTAGAACATAGTGTGATCGAAGCCTGGGGAAAGAACAGGTGAAGGGAGTTGCTAACTCCGTCTAGAAACACCCCAACAATACCATCGAACGATTCTTCCCAACCGAAGGTTGCTATCGCCTAATAGATTCTATAATTACCAATGATCTGGTGAGATACGTTCTTCCTTGGGAAAAAATTGAATACCACTGACTTGTTATAAGCTCGAGTCTAGTACAAATATGCGACCAAAAGAAGTACAATGGCGGAAAGGAGGGGTTAGTGTATTTTCAGGGAGAGTCTGGGATTGGCACATATACCGACAATACTTATTCCTCTCCACATAACTGGCCAAGTGAAAATTGGGGAGTCTATAGTGAGTAAGGATTATGTATATTGTGTGAAAGATTATATGACTGTTGGGGTTCCGGAAAATGGCAAGCTTGTAGCATTGGTATTAGTGGAATACACCCCCTGAAATATATAACAAGAGGTATCTGCTCTAACTAGGACACAATGAGATCATGAGCGTGAAGACTGCAAGATCTCATCGCTACCCCCATCGAGGGCTGCTGTGCATTACTCAGACACGTATTATAGCCCTTTCTGCCCACCAAGCGCGATCGAATATAACTGGAACCCAGACCAACCTAGTATCGGCTACGTACAGTCAGAATTCATCTCTCATAGTAGGGAATAGATAAAGCATGCGCATCTATGCGACTTTTACGAGGGGCAGTTACATGGTAGCGAACAATAGGTAAAGAGGGCGGAATTTACAATTACAGAATCGACATCATGCGGAACAGAGAGTACCCAATGTGTAAATCCATCTCACTTAATTAGATAGCATATATTATATGTCAATGTATACATACGAAAGATGAGAAAATAAAGCCAGACATGTGATGATTGAAATCTTTCCAACTTGAGATGAAAAAACAAATCGCCAAGGTAGAATTAAGATAACTATATGAACAAACACAGAGTCAAGCCGGGCTTTCTTGGAAACAATGTAGACGTAACTTATTAATCGGTGATCTGCCGAATTGAAGGGTATATTGGATGGAATGCAACGAATCGATAACGCATGGGTAATATAAGTCTAGCTTGGGATAGACTGGCTACTGACACTCTCAATTGATAGGTTCAATTTAGAAGGCAGCAATCAGACCTAATCCACCAGCGACCACAGCGAGGGCAGCACTGAGGCCAAGGGTTGCAGCGCCATCAGTGGACTCTTCTGGATCTGGCGAAGGAACGTTAGGAGTGTTGGTGTTGGTAGCACCAGGACGGCTACCCGAAGTGGTAGAGGAACCTGAGCCAGTATTTGTGGGGGTGGAAGAGGAAGAGGTTGCCGAACCACCAGAGCCACCAGAGCCACCGCTGGAGCTACCACCTGAACCACCGCCTGAACCGCCGCTGCAGCCAGCGCTAGTAGAGCCCTGTGGAAAACAAAATTAGAGGTCATGAACGACGGATCAGTTGGGGGAAGGGAGTGATAACTTACAGGAGCGCAGCACTTTCCGGGAAGAGAGGAGCAAGTGGTTCCATCCTCACAATGGGCTAACCAAATCGTTAGTATCATTATCAGGAACAAGTAATAGATGTTTCATTCAACTTACAGCCATCGCTGCAGCAAACTTCACCCTGACCTGGGTTGTAGCAGTAACCTTCCTGGCAAGGCTTGCTTCCAGAGCCGAACTGGGCTTCACAGGCCTCTTCATTGCTTCCACCACCGCTGCCACCGCTGCCACCACCGCCACCTCCGCTTGAAGGTTCGCAAGTGTCGTAATTAGGGTCATCGGGGTTGTAGCATTGGCTCTCGTCGTCAGGACATTCACGATAACCTGCACCAAAGCAGCTTACACAGGTAGCACCTGGCTGAGTGCAGGTTTCAGAGCCACCCGCGCTTCCACCACCACTACCGCCACCGCTGCCACCACCGCTGCCACCACCGCCGGTTTCACAGCCAGTGGTTGGGTCATTGGGGTCGTAGCATGTAACACCATCGGCGCATTCCCTATAGCCACTGCCGAAACAGCTCTGGCATGTAACACCTGGCCCGGTACAGGTTTCCTGGCGGGCAAAGAGGCTGCGACCCTTCAAGGCCTTGGGCACAATTGGATGTGGGCGGCGAAGACCGGGTGAGGTGGAAGAGAACTTCGCGTCATCGGAGCTGGCAACGACAAAGGTCGCGCCGACAGCGAGAAGGGATGCGATGGCGAGACGCATCTTGATTAGGGGGTATTAATTAATATAGTAGGGAAAATCGAAAAGACAACGAATGTGGTTCGGACACGGTTAAAATATCCTGGCAAAGAAAGGGATATATAACTTGGAGCCTGAAGAAGGTGAAAAAGATTGTCGAGAGAGAGGAAGAAAAAAGGGGTGGGCATCCAGCCTTTTAAAATAAACGAAATGAAGGGATCGTCAATGATAGTTTTCGATTTTGGGCTGAACGTTTCTGGGCTCGCTTTTCCAACTAGGCTGATGCTACGGCTTGAGCCGCAGTTCTGATGAAAGGGTGATAGTACGCCCTTCCCCCGATAACCACTAGATGTGATCCAAGCCATTCAATTGGCGGGTCTCTCTCCATCGTGGGCGTTGTTGGCTGAAAAAAAGCGAGCTTGTTCTGGTTTGGCTTCGCAAGAAGGTTTTTCTATTTTAATGAACTTCCCGTGTCAAGTAATGCCAGCAGTTCCGATACGGTAATCCTGGTATAGAGAAGAACGTGCCAGCCTCAATCGCGGTGTTGGTTGTTTGCTTCGAAACCCAACGATACGAGAAGTGGATATGAAAGACTTTCCAATTCGTGTTGATGCAAGTGCCGATGTTTATTTGAGTCACTAAATCTTCAGGATCCAAAACATGAACCAGGGACATGATTGGACCATCTGGCCCAGCAGAGCCATGACACGCTCCCAACTTTGTCTGTGAAAACGCTAGGGACTCCGTACTCCGTAGTCTCACTCTGGCTGACAGCTGTTCGATGTTCGTCCTAAATTGGGAGCTGAAAATGATCGCGGGTGTTGGGCCCACCCCGAAGATTTTTTAGCTTCATTTTTTTCTCTTTTCTCCATTCATGATTGGCGACCAAACTCCATCCAATGTAGCCCAAAGATGGAAGTTTTCCGCCACGGAAATTCATGATAGTTATTTTCCCAACGTTTCTCTCAATCCTCGTCCAAGTCCAGCCCTACGATGTAGACTGAAGACTCGGCCAGCCTTACGGAGCATCGATGAGCCACAAGACACGGGATTCCAACCAGCATCAGTCGTTTACAAGACCGAATCATTCCCTGCATCAGCATGCCTGAGCCGAGAAATGTTATCGCGGGGCGTCCTTGGCGTGTTTAGTTCCTTACTCCACAGTAAGCAGACAACCTTGGCATGCTGAATCCTTGCAAAAAAAAACAATTCCAAATATTTTGGTTCAGGGGCAGTGCCCGCCTCGCCGTGACCTCTCCATACAGTTTCCACATGGCAGCACTTGGGTAGGTAGGACAGGGTGCATCTTGAATATCTCCCATATCCCATCCAACAACGGAGAGGAGGCGAAGTTTTTTTGCTTTGGTTCTGAGTCCAATCGATTGCCTTGATATTTTCCACCAAGCGAGTGCGTCCCATAAGCCCTTTTGGATAATTAACATGGTTGAATTGAACACGGACTGGTTTATGCTTAAGCATAGACAAAAAAGGGGTTTTTGACCCTTGACAGGCTGAGCCTCCCCCATATAATATCGAAGGTAACCAAGGTAACCAGGCCTCGCTTTGACTAGCTCTCTTGGCAGAACCTTTTCCAAACATCAGCTGAACCAGGTTGGGAACGGATGTTTTTTTGCCTGCTGGTCGTCTGGGAAAAGTTTCCGCAGCCGAGAATCATGAGGTTGGGAATGATCGACCAGACTGATTTGAATGAACGTTGATCCAGTACTCCATCAGATATCGATAATTGAGCTTCTGTGATAATTGGTATGCAATACGGGGTACGGAGTACTCTATAGTTAACTCGCGAATCCATAATTTGTCTGGATTGGTGATTTTGGGGAGTCGATGCGGGTCCGGTCCCTAGAATCTGTTTACTTTGAAACACAGGCAGCTGTCATGGAGTACTCGCTACTCAGTGCACAACTCTGGTTCCAGGTAATAATGCTACTCCGTTCCTCCGTCTTATTCATGCGAACGAGGGGCATCGTATAGACCTGCCTGCCTACTCGGTTCAAGATCGGACTAATATGGGGACTTCATCCGATCATCGCCGTGTCATAAATGGTGGGGCTAATAGAAACGAAGGCCAGGATTGTCTCCCCTCTGCCCAGGCCTTGAAAGCGCTTCTTTCTACTCCGTACTCCATCCGCACATATTAACGCTTTGGGGGCTGGCTTCCGATGAAAACCGTACTTCATAGTTAACTACCAAGGTAGCTCCGAATCTCCAGTTGCTTCACTGTGCTTCTGCAGAGGAGCTGCACTGGCCTTTCGAAGTTCCAGCGTAAAGTAAAGAGGGAGAGAGGTTGAACTCCATGGTCATGAGAAATGGAAGACGATAAAGATGAATTAACCAAGAGCTCAGAGCCACCAAGTTGTGGTTGACTCTCAAACTCGCCAGAATCCTTAACGGGGAGCTAGCATGGACCCTCACGTGACAACGCAGCTTCAACGCGCCCGCAGAAAAAAAAAAGACGTTAATGAGTTATTCGATGAAAGATCAAAGGCCGAAATCGAAGCATCGAAGTTGAATCGAACTCGAATTTGTGCTCGCGGAGAGGCAATTTATATTGGCAATTTTGTTGTTCCATTTATCTTGATGAACTGCTTTGAGAGTTGAATTGTAAGATCAGGGCACGCTTGCAAGCAAATTGCTACCCAACCAATCAACCAAACAACCGCCGTGTCGCAGGCAATACAGAGATAGACATAAATGGACGTGAAAGAAGACGTACGGTTGACTCTCTCAAACGCTTCTATCCTGACCTATTAACAGGGCCGATTGTCTTATGCAGGCATCCACATCTTCAAAACCTCCTTCCTCCAAACCACTCCCCGATATGCTTCGTCCACCTATCAACCGCGTGATGCGCACCCTGGACCGGTCATTTTTCCAGAGAACCATACCGCTTGCTGCTGCCACTGTTTTTGATCCCAAAAATTTAAAACCCATCAAGAACCAGCTTATTCAAAGTAAAGATATATTATCAGCCCCCCGGTTACAGACCATTTATCCCGTGCAAAACCCTGCCACCAAGGAGGAAGCACGACTGAAATGCATCCTTTTACGTGAGGGGTTAAAAGCCGATGATGCGACAACATGGTCGCCAACTATCCAGGAATTGGTTAATGCCAAAACGGTGGAATTGAAACCATACAATCTCTCTGTTGGCTATGATTATTGGACACATCGTATGTGGGAACCTATTGTCAACACTTTGAAGTAAAATTAGCACTGACGGAAGGAAATCATTTTCCCCCTGTACCTTTAGATGAAATCTTCGATGCGATACTGCCCGAAGAATCGTTGGTTGAGAGTCCCGCTGGTTTCAGTCAAGTTGGGCACGTTGGTAAGTAGATCCGTCCATTCAATTCGCAGGGGTTCCAAAATTAGCTACGGTGACTGACTTGTCTTGCCATTCCGCTGGACCTTTAGCCCATCTGAACCTACGAGACCAATATCTCCCCTTTAAATATATAATAGCTGAGGTCATCAAAGACAAGAATCCGACCGTCCGGACCGTGATCAACAAGGTTGAAGATGTTGGAGCTCAAAGTCAATACCGCACTTTTGCCTACGAGCACCTTGCCGGCGAGAAAGACATGAACGTTGTCGCCCATGAACAAGGCTGCGAATTTGCCTTTGACTACTCCAAGGTCTACTGGAACACCCGCCTCTCAACTGAACATACCCACATGGTTAGCCGGTTTAAAGAAGGCGAGGCAGTATGTGATGTAATGGCCGGTGTGGGACCTTTCGCCTTACCCGCGGGCAAGAAGAAAGTGTTCGTCCTAGCCAACGATTTAAATCCTCATGGTTATGAAAAGATTTTGGAGGGCATTCAGCGGAATAGAGTCGAAGGTTTTGTCCACCCTCACAACATGGATGGAAGGAAGTTCATCCGATATGCCACCCAGAAACTACAGGCTGAGCAGATCACAAAGACAGTATACCTGAAATCGAAGAAACGAGATCTAAAGCGGAAATCCCCATCAGCTGAACCAGACTCTAAGAAATACGTCTGCCCTCCTACCTTTGATCACTTTGTTATGAACCTTCCTGCAACAGCCATAGAGTTCCTTGACGCTTTTATCGGCGTATATGCTGGCCAGGAAAAACTCTTTTACCCGCATACCTCACGTCGTCTCCCGTTGGTGCACGTCTACTGTTTCTCAACCAATAGTAGTGATAATGCAATCGAATACGCTGATATCTGCCAACGGATTTCCGAAAAACTGCAGTTTACAATTTCCCCCAACGACACTGTGGATGGAACAGGTAACACCGAGCGTGAACTTGAAATTCGTGATATTCGACTGGTTTCTCCACAGAAAAGGATGTTCTGTGCAACATTTAGGCTTCCCGCAGAAGTCATTTTTAGAACTCCCTAATATGTGATTGTATATAAATCTCCCTTTCGCTTTTTTTCTTTTTGGCTATATTGATTGTTAAAGGCATGAAACCAAATGGCGTTTTAAAATTTTAATGGATAGCAACTAGATGGACTTTCTTCTCTCACACATAGCCCTGGCATTTTGACGCATTTATAGAATAGTCAGCTACTAATGAAATCGCCCTACCGGTTGTCTTCAATTCTCAGCATGGATAATTTATTTTCTATCTTAAATAACCGAGTCGTTCACTTAGACAGTCATATTGTACTCGAGGATACGCACGCATATCACACCTAGCCAATCCTGTTCTCTCAAGCATGGTTTCGTCTTGGGTTCGAAAACAACAACTATTAATTGTCGGCTAGTAAGTATGTAGGAATCCGAGGCAACCAGAGAACCATGCCTGCCATAACCAGCTCGGTGAACTGGTCCCATGCAGCAACACCTAGTTTTGTCACTCGACCATAGCTAATATTTGCTATGAACCTACCCGCGCCTTTCCCGGTCCGTATGCATAGTTCCCGGATCCGAAACGATTACGACACCGATGAGGGTATATATCAGGGCTGTGGATATCACCTCTTCAAAAGAAAGAGTGCACGCAATACCAGAAAAAACTGCGTCGGTCAGGAATGCATCTCCGTTTTATACTGACCCCATTTTTGCTCTCATTATTCATTACACAAAGCAGCCAAAGACTCCACGGTTTAACTCCCATCCGGAATATCCAGTATAACTCGAAAAAAATAGACTCATTCAACGAAATTCCTTAATTTTGTAAGCTCATCCAGTAGCTCCTGGAGATCGCCATCGGATATTTTGTTCCCTATGCTAGGGATGAGGGACTT
Organism: Myotisia sp. PD_48; assembly: GCA_032988175.1. Classification (NCBI taxonomy): domain Eukaryota; kingdom Fungi; phylum Ascomycota; class Eurotiomycetes; order Onygenales; genus Myotisia; species Myotisia sp. PD_48. The sequence continues at coordinate 1,748 of JANTQB010000053.1, read as the reverse complement.
GGCCTCTTCGGCGTTATCGCAACACAGACTGCCTATACGAAAGTTCTTAGTCTACCAATTCATGGAATACATATTTCAACTCCATCCTTGAATACGTACCTAGCTGTGAACGCTCAAAGAACTCCAGCTCTGTATGTGCCGAGAGAAGACGTTCGACGGCCTCAATATTTTCCTTTTCCTTGAATCGAGCAAATACCTCGAGGTAATCCTGTGTTTTTAACAAAGTCCTAACAGCCAACCAAAGTGGTAAGTATTCTAGCTCAGATAAAGAGATGGAAAGCAGATTTAAGGGGTAAATGCTCACTCTCGTTCTTCAAACTTGTTATCACCCTTTCGCCGCAAGTCTAGCACCTTGTTAATGACTAGTCTTGCTTCTGAGAGCGACAGGGTTGGGACGTTCTGGAATTCGCCCAGCTTTAGATGTGAGGTAGCTTCAAGCTCATTCTGTGGGAGCTCGCGCTTGCGATGGGTAGGATCTGGAAGCTGGATTGAGGAACTCATTGTGCACAGATCTGTAATGATTAGACAGTCTGAATCCACAAGCTAACTATTGACAACTTTATGCTGATTCTAGTGATTTGGTTCTTTTCTCTTTCTCTCCCTCACTTTGTCGCGAATGAGCAAGCGGAAATTGTATTATGTAATCCATCCAAAAGAAGAACCAGGGAAGGACATCTTGTGAACTTCACTCTCGCTCTCCCTGGTTAATAAATTGATAATAATGGATAAAACCTCATTCCAAGTTTGTTCTTGTCTTTTACATTTTGATTTGATATTTCTTTGTGGCTAATTTCAATAATTATCTGGAGTATTTTTGATCTCATCTCTAAAATATTGCTAACCCTTCCCACGCCTGATTAACCAGAAAAAAAATCAACCAGGGCCATGGGGTCGTTAATAGGACCTCTCTAGCACCAGGTCCGGGGATGTAACGTCATAGAAAGCTGCAACCAAATCTTGATAATGAGTGATTAAGAGTTCCTAGCACCGAAGCTCAATTTGGATCGTGGAATTCCTGTCCCTTGAAATGAAAATATCCACCCCATCCCCTCACATGTCAGGCCACATGCTGGGATTCGGATGATTGATTCCTTTTACCCAGCTGAACTGGTAGCAATACCCACTTGACCATTGAATTCGTGTCCACTGGCGGATAGACAGACATTTCATGAGATGGGTTCAACCAGGGTGATGGCCAGATCAAGTACGGATTGGGCATGGTATGACACGCGCAACCCAGCTCTGGCAATTCCCGGATATGGCCGCGCGATTCGGTGTTGCTGGGAGGGGGCACACAGTCTGTGATTTCTTTTATAACCATGGCCTGCTCCGCGGTGAACCTAGCAATTCCGAGATGCAACTGAGAGACATTCTTCGCCTGGTTCGTTGGATGTCTCGATTGAGGGGTTATATTCACTTTTTTTTCCGTGCATCACCCGTAAGCTGATAGACCGAAAAGATTTTTCATGGGCGACAAATAACGACCAATGGTTTGGCCTCATCTGGTTGCTTATGTTGAGCACGATGGAGAGTGCAAGGGGCATACCTACCCAGTGATGCTGGCCTTTCTTTTGCTTGTACGTCAACTTCGCAGAATTTAGAAGAGCCTGGTTTGATTGAAGTTGCATAGGGGCTGTTCCGCGGTTTCTCTCTCTTGAGTGTGTGTGTGTGTGTGTGTGTGTGTGGGAGAGAGAGCTTGCGTCCTCTGTGTATTGAGGTCGGCCCATCTCGTGCGTGGCGGAAGATAG